>JAYRBU010412033.1:0-11168 GCA_036023795.1 Vulcanoctopus hydrothermalis
ACTCAAAAGTACTGGGGTCGATCTAATCGACTTCAAGGCGGTGCCCCAGCATGGCCGCAGTCCAATGACTGAAACAGGTAAAAGAGTAAAAGAGTAAAGGACCATACAAAATCACAAAGTGTTTTGAGCCTGAAGAAATCTCTGCACTCACCAACATCTACTACTCGTACAAACACTGGGAAATTCCCAGAATCTAGAGGCTGGAAAAAATCCTAAAAATTCTAATGCTCAACAAAAACACAAGCGAAGTAACTTCCTACAGACCCATCATCCACTTATACATGCCCTCAACAATTCTAGAAAGGCTAATCATTGACATCACTAACCCTCCCTATTCAAATCACAGCACGGATTCAGACAACTACACTCAACCACCATACTACTCACAAACCTAAAACAGAAAACACATGATGGCTTCAGTAACAAAAACACTCCCACCCATACCATTCTAACAACCATTGACTTCAGCAAAACTTTTAGCTCCATTCCCCGCTATCCACTCATACAAAAAGTATTCAACACCACTTTAAGAAGCAAAACAAAACACTGGCTAGCAAACTACTTGTCATGACACCAAGCCTATGTAGTGTACAAGAAAAATACTTCCAGAACTTGCAATTTCCCAAATGGAGTACCACAAGGGTCCGTCCTCTAACCTACTATTTTCAGCCTATACGTACACGACTTTCCCACACCACCACAAAACATATAGACATCCTCATGCGCAGATGACATCACACTCATATTCTCCAGACTCTGCTGCACAACTACACCTATTCAAATCACCTAGAAACTCCTATTTACAACTACTCGATTAAAACTGGCTCCGAAACAACAAAATCTACTGCCTCCCTTCTTACCAGCAACACCACAGAACATCAAATGTAACCAACCATCACATTGAACAACATAAATATACCACTCATACAGAAGACAAAAATGCGAGGAGTTACATATAAGAACTCTACAACATTCACAACACACATAGAATACATAGTAAAGAAAGCAAAACGATGCATGAACGTACTTAGAGTAATCACAGGTACCACATTTGACTAACAGAAAGAAACAACAACAACGATGTACAAACAATACATTAAATCTATCATGGATTATACCAATCTCTCCTGGACTCATACTCTCTCTACAACAAACCTTAATAAACCACAAAGAATACAAAAAAAAAAAAAACGACTACGCATGATATAGCTTGTACACAAACCAAAGCCTCAGACCATCTATACAACGAAACAAAAATACTACAAATGAAAGACCACATGGATATGCAAGTGACCTAATTTGTTGCTGCAGCAATCTTCAGCCACCAGAGATCCTGCCACTGCATGAAAACCACTTCCAAACACCCAGACACACATACAACATGCCAGAGCATTCATTACTACAACACCCTAAAAGCATTATCTATCTCACTCAGGCCACACAAATTAGAAAACAACAACAAAACACTACTCACAAATAGTTGCAACATCAATAGCCTCACTAGCCTCACTAGCCTCACTAACCCGAAACACTGTGCTGGGATGCACACCACCAGCAATAAATGTAGAGGAATAGTAACTGTCATGCTTTAACCGCGCTGTGGCCATCAGCAGAATCTGCTGACGTACAGAAATAGACTAGACAGGGTAGAGAGTGCAATATGTTCACACTGCACCCCATACGATTCATCACTGTTTGTCGATTGGTATAGTATGGACCTTAGCTAATCGGAGAAATAGTTTAGCTGGGAAGATGAATCTAAGATTACTAAATACGGAATGCTATTCAATTTGGTGGTTATATATCAACATTCACCTCTCTTTTCATCCACAGTCTCTCCTTTCTTGATCACAGTTTAACACAGAGTTCTTCTCTAATTAATATTGTATTCTTTTCGTATTAATTTTATTGTGAAATATATATTTTCTTAATGATTTCTTATATAGGTACTAGGTCAGAAATTTGATGGGAGCGAACACTCGATTATTTTATTTTATTGACTCTGGAAGGATGACAAGGCAAAGTTCACCTCGGCGGGATTTGAACTCAGAACGTGAACAGCCGGAACAAATACTACAAGGCATTTTGTCTGAGTTTTTAATGTCCAGATATAGGTTTTATTTCCTGCTGTATACAGACGTCTGTTTCTATATCTTTGTAGACGTTAAAGTTCAAATATAAATTTAAATATGCATTTAATCTGATATTTGATGTACATCAAATCTCTTAATGCCCACTTTACAATTAATGTTTCATGTAGCATGCGTCCCTGGGTATCCCATTTCCCTTTTATTCTTTTAAGTTATCACGCCTTTCATTAGAGTCATTCTAAGATCTTGCTGCAACAATTAGACTATGCTTCGTGGATGAGGTCTAATAAGATCGGAACATATCCGTAGTTATCACTGTACTGCTAAATATTAGATTCCCTTCCGACTGCATTATATATTTAATTCATTTTAATTAATCTAACATCCGGGGTTGTCTCCCCAGTCTGTCTTGACCAGAATTAGTCATTTGCATAATGAGGTTTTCTCATCACTAGAGTGGGGCGTAATTTTTGCAAATTACAATTTCTTGGCTCACTGCATAAAATACGTTTGCACCCACTTTACTGTTAATGTTTCATGCAGCAGGCCTCCCTGCGTGTTTTCCGCAGTCAATCTTTATCAGTAGTTTAGTTTAATTATTATCATATGCTTTGTGCGTCAACATTATTGCCCGCATATTTAGTTTTTCGGTGTGGTTTAGTATCGAGTTGCTTGCATTTCTACAAACTACAATACCATAACTTATATGTGGATGCACTAGGGAGAAATACAAGAGGACTATTAATGATGAGCCAATTTAATGTTGCCATCTATTTGAACACCTAAGAACTGATGAGATGCCATATCACCTTTTTTAATAATCTTTCTATCTTTGTATTTAGTAGTTGAATAGTGGTATCAGAACATGAGCAAAATAGGCAATATTTGTTTTGGGAACGGGTGTAAAGATATTTACTTTGAATGAAGACAATCTGATATACTGATTAAAAAAACAAATCACGGGGGTAATTTCTCAGAGACACCATCCGCACGAAAAACAATAGTTAAGTTAATATTAACACACTTAATGCAGTAAGCATCAACAACGTTGTTAGAAATACCTATGTAGTGAATTGAAAACAACATTAGCTCAATGTCTAATATTATTTTAATAGTTTTGGCAACTCAGGACATGTTTCGATTTTATTAGACCTTCTCAGCGATGCATAGACTTCACCGTACTTGCCGAAGTAATGATGTGAGAATCATTTAGTAGATGCATAACATTGTACACAAGTAGGCCTGTATAATTAGCATATTTAAAAAAAAAGTAAATTACTGAGGTTAATTACTCAAAGACGCTGTACGCATGAAAATCAATAGTTTAGTTAGTGATATATTGATTAATTCGCTGTTCTGTTTTTCAGAGTGTTTTAACGCCACTTTCTCTGGGGTATCAGAAAAAGGGAGATCTAAATTTGTGGCTGTATAGGAGTGGCAAAAATATTGAGCATTGTGACCACCATACCTTATGCTATAGTTTTGTGCTATTTTTTTTCAAATTATTATTTTTTTAATCAATTTAAAGATTGTCTGTCTCCTACATTGCTTCATTAAAGAATGAAAAATATTTCCATGTCCTTTTTAAAACTCAACATTCCTTCACCGTAGACCAGAGTTTTGTTTTCGTTTTTGCTTTTACGAACATAAACAACGATTAGAAATGTGGAATAACATGGAATGTTTGTGACACTATTTGATTCCCGTTAGAATATTTTGTTTATATTGTGTAGGTATCATTACGATAGTTAATATTTCGGCTGTTTCCTGAAATTTTAGGATAGGGTAGAAGACATCTGTTGAAAGTTGTTGTAAACTAATACCATCAGTGGAGTGTTAATGGTGGGACTAAGAAAATGTAGGCTTGCTAGTTTAGTTATGAATAGATGTCATTTATAACTAAACATTCCCAGCTGCAAAAAGAAGAAAAAAAGTGAAAAGAAGGAGGCTAATCTTTTATAATGCCAAAGTATCACAAGAAGAAATATTCCAGCTTGTTATTTCGCATTCCCTGTTGACCTTTCTCTTTTCCCCCTTCTACGTTCACTAATCCGTTATTTCCGTACGTCAATTAAACAATTTTCTACCGAATAACTGATTATTATCACATTTGGTATTCCAATACCCAATAATTCCTTCGTTTAGTCTTTTGTTTCTCCCGTTTATCTTCAGATTTCAGCGTATCCACACATTAGGAAAAAAAATTGAAATCCATTACATAATATCAGTGAAACCTATTATATGTTGGAGATATTGTTCAGGTTCACTATTACTACTTCTCAAAAGATAATTATTTTAATCGGCGTATTTATTTAGAATTGATAATGTGTGGGATGTACGTATATATTTCTTTCCGATTGGATTTGTATTGCCTATTTTGACTGATCACCTGCCTGGTAGCATGGTTGTAAAGAAAAAAGAAAAATAAAGGATTGTAAATGGTAAGGGAAAAAAACATTGAAAAGTATTTCCAATGTTCTTTCCATGACCATTTACTCTTTAAATCTCACAAAGGTCTTACAGGTATAGTGTACATCTTAAAGTTTAGAAAACATTGGGTTGTGCTCCTTTTCCAAGAAGTCAACTTGGTGAGTTTTTTTTAGTTTTTTTATTGATGGTCGAATAAAATTGATTGTTTAAACGTCATATTAGCGGTCCACAAATATTCTCTTTCTCTTGTATTTTGCCAACGTTCAATTCAAATGAGCAGCTGATTTCTACCACAAAGCATACAAAAAAAATAGTCCTAAACAAGAAAATCAGGTCAGTTATTTTACTTTATATCCAATTTTTATTTTTAGGCTTACCAATATTTTTTGATGTGAAATTCATCTAGATGTGACAAACGAACTCGATGTGACATCTGCCTCGATGTAATATATGTCTCGTTGTGTTTTTATCCTTATTAGTAGCTTTCTATTTTTCTTCACATTTTGTTGCTGATTATTCAGATATATGCATCATACCTCATGGGGAAGTAGAATCTTGAAAACAGTCTTTAGAGATATTACTTCAATTATCTGGCTGATGTTTCAATGTTTACTTTGATGAGTCTACGTTTGTTGCCAGTTACTGTTTTCTGATTTGTGACTGAAACACTTAGCTGGAACTTTTTGCTCGCGAATTACATGGAAGTGGCTTTTAAGGTGAGAAAATATATTTCTGTCGGTACTCCAAGCAAGGCTTGTAGAATGATTTATTGCATAAATAGATTGCGTTTTCCATTTTAAATACTCATGCACAACTTCAGGGTGTGTATTTATTTCATGTTACTATGCCATATAGTAATTGTGAATGTTCATTGCGGAGAAGCATATATCAGATTTCATGTCAATTTCAATAGCTAACTTAATTATCTATCCATTTAATGATGATTGCAGACTTTCACAGGGTAGTAGCTCAACTTTTTCTTCTGCTGTTACAATCCAGCCCTATATGCTGTCACAACATATTGAAGGCCTCAATCTCTTTCCTGGTCCTGAAGAAGGTTAGTCTTTGAAAGGCAATTTTTGCAATGTTATGATTATCATGTCCGCATTGGAGGTCTCTTTTTATGGGGGCAGTGTAGGCTTGACATGAGGCACCTGCGCTGCGTTGGAAGAGGGAGGAGTGAAGAGTGATATCATCTGCATAGGAATGCGCATTGTTGGAGGTGATGGCAAGTAATGTTATGACAGAAGAGTGTGGGTGACATAACCGAATCTTGGGGTATACCAAAGTTAATGAGGTACGGATCAGAGAGAGCTCCATCTGTGCACGCTCTGATGGTACGATCTGAAAGGAAGCTTCCGACTCCAGAGACTTGTTGAGATGTTGGAAGTGAGAGCGATAGGCCGATAGTTAGCGGATTCAGATAGGTTGGCCTTTGGGAAGATGGGATACGCTGTGGTTTTCAACGATCGGGAAATCCTTGTGGAGAAAAATATTGAAGAATTTAGCGAGGATAGGGGCCAACTCTGAGGTGCACTGTTTGAGAGTAATGGAGGGGACATTGTCAGGAATAGTGACACTGTTTTGAGTGATCTGCGGTGTTTTAGAAGTATATCCTAATCTTTGAAAATACGGTGTGTCCAATCCCCCCACCCCAAGAAACCTTTCTGATTTTGTCAACTCCCCATCTACCACTTTCACTTCAATATCTCAACGGTTATGGAAAGAGTTGTTAACAATCATCTACATAACCATTTTGAGTCACCTTCAGTCATCCGTAAATACCAGCATGGCTTCTGTATGCCAGATCTGGTATTGTCTTGCTTTCCTAAGTCACTCTTCAGTGATAAATTCGGCGAAAGCAATGTTGTTGCACTTGACATCATCAAAACCTTCGACCGTGTCTGCCATGAACATTCTTAGCTAAGTTGCCCACCTATGGATTGTATCCGTTTTTAAGTTGCAAGAAAACCATCTGTGCCATTAGCACATATGTACTACCAGCTATGACATATGGTTTCGCAATATTTGACTGGAACGTAACATACCTAAATTCTATAGATCGTAACACTAGAAATCTTCTAAAAACGTAACACGTATTACATAATAAGTCTGACACCCAACGACTATACATCCAAAGAAGGGGTGGTAGGGGACTATTGAGTGTGAGGGAGCAGGTTAAGAAGTCAGTTATCAATGTTGCCCACTACATTTCTAACTCACAATAGGGACTGCTACGTGTCCTTGTTGACTATAATCGTACAAAAGCTAGTTGACTATAATCGTACAAAAGCTAGTAAAGCTAGTAGAACATTCCCCTCAGAAATTGAATTAGATTTCGAATTACTCAAATCTAAAGCAGCAGATAAAACGGACATACTGATGGCACATAAGCTGACTGCTGTGAACAACTATAAAGACATACTTTTATATGGCAATACTTCCGCGAACTGAATGTACCATATATAAGGAAAAAAAAATAATCTCTGGCCTGGAGGATAAATCTAACCTGAATGGGACATCAGAAGCAACGATATTCGCCATAGAGGAGCAAGCTATCTGCATGAGATATTGAAAGGGATGTATACAATTCCTCCAATATAGATGACAGATGTCACCTGTGTGGTGTAATTTCAGGGATGATACACTACATTGTATCAGGATATCCTATACTAGCTCCTACGAAATGAACTTGGAGATAGTAACGCAGCGAAGCTTCTCTATACACGTCAGGTTACACAGTTTCAACTCCTTAGAGAAAAAAAAATCTCTGTGAAACTCATATGAACCTACACCTGTCTTAGAAAATGTTAATACGAAAATACAATGGAATTTTAGAATACAGACTACCTGCCAGTGGTACAATTATTAAGAACCTGCCAGTTTTAATAACAAATCTAACAGTAGAGAACAGCAAACTAGAGAAGAAGCTAGTCGAATAGAAAAAGCATCGCTTACGACGAGCTTGCGGCAAGAATAGCCTTTGACCACTTTCTCGACGCGAAGCACGAAGAATGTGTTGTTCGTGCTCGTGCGCGGACTCTGAAAAACGAGGGGGCGAAAGCCGTTTGATGGGTTCGGGTGGAAGAGGTGCCGCGTGGTAACAAAGCCACACTTCGATGCGGCAGACGCACGCACGCATGCTGTCCGATTGTTATTTTCATCTTTTGTATGGCCTCATTTGCATATGTGATATTATTTGGGGACAGCGTGACAAATTTTATTTTTAGGTCGTACTTATCTTCCTTGTCTTGTAGGGCACTTGCTGTCAGCTTCATTTGATCTCATCTTCATGTTCTTTGCCAGCTTACTCAGCTTGGAGTTGAATTGTGTGATCTCCTTATGTTGGTGGTTTTTCATTATTGACTGTATAATTTCGTCTAAGTCAAGTTATCTGTATTTATTTTCCTTTTATGAAGCTTCAAATTAATTTGTAATAAGTAAATCTAAACCAACCCTGCCACAATGATTTCCATGTTTAAAACATTCTTCGATATGTAGGCGTGTTTATGTATGCAAAAATGATATGCGTGCATGCATGTAATAAGATTATTGCATATCAGTCACCTGTTTTAAACGAAAATCTTGTTTATCTACAATGATAACTATGGATAGAATTGTCTAAAATATTCATATCTACAAAATAGTGTATAGACTAAAATGCTCTTTGTGAATAAAAATAGAGATTAAATCTGTATTTTTCTTATAGACCCATCTTGGAAGGGATGATAATCACAATATTGTTATTTGTATTATTAAACGTTTTTAGCTGAACAGTAATGAAGTAATTATCTAGAAATCAGTAATGATATGGAAGGAATTTTTCATCCAACTTGCTTCACGTTTGCTTGAAAATCAGGATCTTTACACGAAGATATATTTTTAATACTTTAGTTGCTACCGTGACTTACATTTTTTATTCAGCTGATTATTTAATATAGCTTTATATTTTTAGTTGATTGCAACCCCATGATAGATATGTAAGATACAAGTGGTCACTGTACTAGAGTATTTATTACATATTTGGAACAGTGCACTGACCATATATTAGACGACAAACCCCCAAAGACCATCAGCCTTGATATACAAGCCACATCCAGGAACAATCTACAACCATCTGACCCCAACAAGTTGCATCCTCCATTTGTATTGTCTATACTTACTACAACAGCCACTGCTCATCTGTACTTACCAACTCTGTACTAACCCTTGCTTAAATCCATTCGATTCATCTGCTCCTCTTTTTCTCGTCATAAATATGACGTAAATATTTCGATAATCCTTCATCTTCCGAATTACCTTATTCTAAAATTTCATCCCTTCTTCCCTGTCCGTATCTCTCTTCCAAACACCAAAGTGAATAGCAACCGTATTAAGCTTACCAAGCTATCCCTATCCCCCAGTCTGAACGGGCTTTGGGCACTGTCTTCTTCATTTGCTACCCAATTGTTTTCAGCAAGTTGTTAACGTAGCAGCAATAGATGCTGCCCATATAAATATTATATTAATATTAAACAACAAAGAATTGTGGCGGATAGCAGAATCGGTAGGTCGATAAAATAAGTACCATTCATGCACTGAACAGTTTAATTACTCCTGCCCCCACCTCCACTTGTGGCCAATAATAAAATCAACTTTAAGCAGACAAATGACAGATTTACTTCTGAATGTAATTGTTTCAGTTACATCATTCGTGCATTTTCTCTCATAAATCACCTTTTTTGTTCATCTGATTGTAGTGCGTAAATGATGCACTTTTTTTGTGTAAATATATATATATGTATTTAACAATAAATTTTTGCAAACTAAAAGCTTTGCTTTGCTGCAATGTGACTTTTTTGAGTGCAAGTGTATATTTGTTACATTTATGTATCTCAGATGCTTTATCTGGGAATTCGTTGGTTTGATAAGGCTTACAATAGTTTTTAATGTAAATTCAGTCACATCTAATACCTATCGGATGTCAAGAGGTTAGAACAACAAATTAGCAACATTGCGAATTTATTTCTTTTGCCTCTTTTCAGTGTCAGTCTGGAAAAAACAACAAAAACGCTGCTGCTCCTGATCAAAATGAAATACTAACTGAATGTTTTGCATTTGCAAAATGTCAATTAGCTCTACACTAACATCGGACTGTCAAACTGACGCGTAGCCATGGTTCTATATAAAACTTAAGAAGCATTGAAAACATTCTTATAGCGATAGAAGTTAATTAAACGATCAATTAAGTGGATGTTTTTTTTTTTTCATATTTATTGGCTGTGAATGTTTTATCAAGGAATTTCGAATAGCTCGCTTAAAATTTATTTAATTTTTAAGGATTTTTATAGAAAGCGATATTCTCGCATAATACGTTATTGTGAGTTTAGTTTTAGACCAATATATGGTAAAGATAGCTGTAAAAATATTATAATTCTGCGCAAACAAATTTCTCGGTAATTGGTATTTCATAAACTACGCAAATTTGTATATTTCTAGGTTCAATCTGCAAGACAAAGTATAATCTTACAGTGTATAACAATACCTAGTGCACAACTTACAATACACAACCTTCTGTGTAGCACATGCTGATAACAACCTATGCAGTATAGACTGCAGGATACAACCTACAGTTTGTAACTTGCAGTATATAACATACACAGCACAACCTACACAACGCAACCTGCAGCGTACAACCTACTCTGCACAGCCTACTGTTTACAATCTACACTACTCATTCTACAGCGTATAACCTACACAGTACAACCTGTACTGTAAAATCTATACTGTACAACATATAGTGTACAACATTCAAGGAATAATCTCTTGTGAATAACAACTAGTGTACAATCTGTACTACACCAATTACAGAGAGCAATTTGTAGTGTGTTTCACCTGAAGTGTAAACCACCTGTAGTGAATAACTTACAGTACACTACCTGATGTGTACAATCTGCAGTGCTTGACCTGCAGTATACAACTTGCAGTGCACTACACACAATACAGTAATGCAGTGTACATAAACAGCAGTATCCAACCTAGTAGCTGTGTTCAGGCTGCAGTATTCAAACTACAGTACATGACATTGACTTTACAGCATCCAGTGTACTACACGCGGTACACTATCTACAGCGTACAATCTATGTAACATACAAAGCTATGAAGCATAACGTTCATTTAGAGGCAAAAGTTATTTATTCCACCCTGCTGTGGTTTTTCTGTTTATTTATTTATTTATCAATTTATTTATTTATTTATTTATTTACTAGCAACGAGTAGAAAATCTGAATATCAAGGAATATTCTAGAATCTCCAGGTACTAGCATTCTAGGGACTAGCGTTATCAGTGGATTGTTGGTGTAATTAGCAAAACGCAACTATCAGATTACGCACAAAGAAAAATATGCTTTGAAGATACATTAATCAGACATTACAAACGATACATTAAAAAGATATTATAAATTGACTTTGGACTGCAGCTTCTGATTCGTTTTAGAAAAGAATAAGATTTGAATGCATTCGTTCTTATATACTTACAAAAAAATACATACGCATACTCAAATATATACACACGAACGCAGAAATATTTGCTTATGTGTACATGCAAAAATATGTCTTATTTCAGGATAGCACAGAAATGCATCGGTTCCCATGGAATGAGGTTGCATC
>JAYRBU010413944.1:0-11147 GCA_036023795.1 Vulcanoctopus hydrothermalis
TATATACATACATACATACATACATGTGTGTGTGTGTGTGCTCCTACATATGTGTATCTTCATACATATACATGTATATATTTATTCGTGTGTGTATATGTTCATGCTTAATTGTGTTTAAGTACATGCATGTATGTGCATACATTTATATGTATCAAGGTATTAGGAACTATGTGCTGTTAACTGTTGAAAAGTTGAGTTATTGCTCAGAGAGACTTGATTTAGTAATTTATTTAGTACCTTTATATAATATACCTGAGATTGCATTTAATCTATTTTTGATTGATGGAGAAATAGATTCAGTGCAAATAATAGCAAGTTGGCCTGCATGTCTTTTATGATACCTAGCAAATAGAAACTGGATTCTGAGGAAACTAGTGGTGGTCTGCATCGGCAGAAATTATTTAGTGAAATTTGCAAATATGTACAAGATTGTATCCCATGTGGGAGACGAGGATCCTAACATTTCGAGCAAAGCTCTTTATCAGAGAGATAGAGAAAGAAATATTTTAAATGTTTATAATAGCACTGAGGCTGTAGATTGTTATGGTACCTAGTTTGGCACTGCACTGATTGGAGTTCAGTCCACTCCTTGACCAACTATGCTCTTCATCTTCTTTCCCATATGGATAAATTAAGAACAACCAGTAATACACTGGGATTAACTGAATTGACTATATCTTCTTCCTTACAAAATTAACCTTATTATATGAAATCCTTTGTTTTTTTTTTCTTTATAATTTTATTTTATATTAATGGTTTTTAACATAGGCACTAGGCCACATATTTTGGGGAAAAAGTTAGTCTTTCTCAAGCCTATGGGTCCATTAGGTCAGAGCTTATCTTGGTTTCTGTGGTATTAAGTAACTGAGAGTGCAAGACTCTCCTTTGAATGGGACACCAGTCCATCGCAGGGTTAACTCCCAACTACTATTGGTACTCATTTTCAGCTGAGTAGACTAATGCACCTCCTGATCTGGGAATCGAACCTATGACTGTGAGCCCAACCTCCTAACCACTAGGCCATGTGATGGGAGAGGAATAGTCAATTAACTCAATCCCTAGAACTTAATCAACCCCCTAGAACTTGACTGGTGCTTATTTTATTGACCTGACTCTTGAAAGATGACAAGTAAAGTTGACTTTGGCAAGATTTGATCTCAGAACGTAAACGTATACAATTAAATACCGCAAGGTGTTTTGTCCATCATTCTATCAATTCTGCCAATCTACTGTTTTTATCTTATATTAATCAAACCAATTAGGGAGCCTCAGTATGCTAGAAATAGCAGCCAAATCTCACTGAAATCATATGCTACCTTCTTAAAGAAAAGAAGCATACATTGGTTAATATGGACATAGACATACTATGTCTGAATAAAAGATGGGATGATCATGGCTGGAATGCCTTTGAACATAAGTCTGCTAGATCATGGCTTACTTGGAGATAAACAACAACATTTTATTAAGAAATAATTTAACCTGAAGTTCATACTTATTTCTTTTATGACAGACATACTCCCTACAGAGAAACAAATATTTGATTCTTTTACTGGTTTCAGTCATTGGATTGCTGCCATGCCGGGGTGCTGCCTTCAAGGTTTTAGTCTGATCATATTGACCTCAGTACTTATTTCAGTCTGGCGTTATTTTATGGATCTCTAATAGAGAACTGACAAATAGAGACTCTATTTGTCAGTTCACTAAGTTATGGAACATAAAGGGACACAATATGAATAACATCGGTTTTTAGACCTGTATAAACACAGTCACACACACGTGCGGCAGGCTTTCTCACAGTTTCCGTCTATGAAATTTCACTCACAAAGCATTGGTCACCCCAAGACTACAGTATAAGACACTTATCAAAGGTGTCACACAGGGGGATCTAACCTGGAATCACATGGCTGTGAAGCAGACTTCTGAACCACATGGCCATGCCTGCATCCATAATATAAAACAAACTCTAGGGTGTTAAGTTGCAAAGTTTTCATTTTGTTTGGATGTGGTATATTACATCATTGTAACTGGTATTTTATATAGTGTGGGTGGAATTGATTATGACTTATTACCCTTTAATCCAGTTATTTTGGCCTTTTGTCAGTCCATCTGTGTTTTCTCAGCATTTGTTTAATTATCTTAACTTACTTCAAAATTTTCATTGATTTCACTTCTGCATTGGCTTCTCTCAGGGCACAGGCATGACTACATGATTGAGAAGGTCACTTCTCAACTGTTTGGTTTCAGGTTCAACCCCATTGTGTGTCACATTGGGCAAATGTCTTCTACCATTACCATGGGTCAACCACAGACCTGTGAGTAAAATTTGGTACATAGAAACTGTGTGTGTGTGTGTGTATATATATATATATATATATATATCTATATACATATATACATATATTGACTATTTGGATGCAGGCATGTCTGTGTAGTTAAGCAGTTCTCTTTGTTTCTATTTGGTTTGAGGTTCAGCCCCACTGTGCATCACCTTGGGCAAGTGTCTTCTACCATAGCCTATTGCTGGCCAAAGTGAAATTTGGTAGATACAGAAACTGTAGGGACACCCATTGGAGGGACTGTTTCTGTTTTTGGGTGGCAGCATTAATTTGTCACCAGATTTAACACTGCAACCTGGCCCTTAGGTGCTTCTAGCAGTTGATATATTGTAAAGTATTTTGTCAGGAAAAAGTGCTTTATCAAGACATCATGGAATGTAGTCTAAAGAAAAAACATTGAAGCTGATGTTAAGTTGTTGTGTAAGAGTTTTTTTCTTAAATTCATCTGGATGAGATTAGAGAGAGAGAGAGAGAGAGAGAGAGAGAGAGGAAAATAGCTGTGAATATCACAATAGTTGATTAGCTTAAGTCATGATCAATTTTCATATCATGTCTGAATCAATATGAGTTCCCTTTCTCTTTTATCTTCTTTTTCTTTCTCTGCTGGGCATTGACTAACACTAAGAACCTACACCCCTCAATATTCAGTATCTCTTTCTGCTATGCTTGTGATATACAAAATGTAATTCTCATTTCATTCTTCTGTAAATGATGTATGTATTTATATATTCCTGCCAATGTTCTGTCTCTGTCACATAGCATCATCATACTTCAGACATGTACCATTATTGTCTACTTATTTTACAGAGTCAGAATCTCTTTGTTGTTTTCTGTAAAAGAAGGGGAAAAAAATGTTTTTCATCTCTTTGTCTGGGGTTGTTGCTTATATAAAATGGGTGTTTGTCATTCTATCTGAACATTTTATTTCCCTTTAAACTACAATTGGTTTTATATCTTTTGAATTGTTCTCATCTGATTTTGACTATATATGTAAATCTAATTTTTTTTCTTGAATAAAAGTGCTTTATTTTCACACAGACAAAAAATGGCCTCTAGAATAGAATTGTAATAAAATTTTGTAAGAATTAGCATGGAACCATTTATTTAAATATCAAAGGAGAGTAGTTCTTTACAAGAATGGAATCTTATATTAGAACATATGAGGGACAAAGTATGGGGCAGACAGATAGACAGACAGACAGACATGTAGACAGACAGGACAGATTCAAGACTGTTTGTCAAGGCTGGATATATTTATTTAGATAAAATTGTAATTCTATAAACAACATATGCACAAAGTTAAAATTGGTGTGCATTTTGTCTTGGAATTAAATAGCAATTTAGGTTTAGACACTAAATAGTTATTTTTTTTAAAAAGAAGAAAAACCTAATGCAAATGAAATGTTTAATCAAACATTTTTGGTGCCATTTCAGCTATCAATATAAAACACAAAGTTTCTATTTTCCATTCTGTTTGTCTGTCCCCTGAAATGAACTAAATGGCCTGTCAGTTAATACAATCTATTAAGATAAATCAAAGTCTCCCAGTAAGGAATAAAATTCTGAGAAATAAGGTTGAAGGTTAATAATAGCAGTATGAGAGGGGAAAGAAAGTAATTGAAAGGGAATGCTGATCAGTTGAATAAGTGATATGACACACTTGGATGATTTTTCTATTGAATTTTTCTAGGTTAAGTAGTTAGTGAAGAATATTTAGAAAATCACAATATTATAGTGAAGCAAACAGATGTACCCACACACATACGCATACAAAAACAATTGCATACAAACATACACACATAAGAACTAGAAATTTCAAGCCAATGAATAACAAATACACACCCACACACTCATTAATCTACACCAGAATCAAGGAAATATATTAAAAAAGATGATAAAGTATTTACAAAGAACATTGTACTAAAGGAACTACTCAATCGATAAGTCATATAGTAGTTTCATATGTATTTCATTGATGTTGTATTACTGAGTAGAAATGTACACACTAAGTTTAACTGTCCATGTATAAATTACATATAGTTATATATGTAATAATTAATTGTATGTCTATTATATTATTTATTAAATGATAACGAGGAACATGTTTTTTATTAATCCCTTTAAATACAGTTTGCCGCAAGTAATTACTTATATAAAACTAAACATTTATCACCTGTGGATTTTGCATGGGTACCCGCAAGTAGAATAAATAGTTTATGGTTGTGGGGCTTTTGGGAGGAAGGGGGGTCTTCTCCGGTTTAGAAATTAGTCTAACTTTGAGAACAGTACTTATTAATGGAAACGATATCTTCCTCTAGTGTAGTAGTTTCTAACCTTTTACCACTCTGACCCATTCTGGAAAATCAATAATCTTCTGTGACCCTCTTTTAAATATTTAAATAATAAACAATTTTTCACATATTTATGCTAATGAGGTGCTGCACTTAATATTTGATACTTTTCTTGTAGAAATATTCCTGTTTTTATTTGCAGTAAATGTTGTGTTGTAGCCCCTATGTATATAGCTTATTGTATATCATATTCATGAACGTTTTATATTTTGTCAAATATTTCAAAATTAAATGATTCTATCTTCGTGGCCCTTTCAGAACTATTTTGTGTCATGACCCATAGGTTGGGAACTGCTGCTGTAGGACATGTAAGCAGTTAACACTTTCACCAAAGAACAGTGCTTTGAGTAGAAATGTGTGTTGTTCTAAAGTAACTGATACAATGGAATTGAGTGTAATTTAGTTTAGGTACTTTATAATGTATAATTTAGTTTAGTTAACTCTGATTGTAAATTTAGGGATAAATTAAATCAATATGTATTTTATTCTGCCAAACAAATGTATCCTGTATGTCCTAAAATGTCTGGTTTTCATCAAATACTCTAACTTAATTCAAGTTGCTAATTAACCTCTGACAGAAAGCTAATTAGATGTCATAAACCTTTAGTACTGTGCAATAATTTACGAGAAGATTAGGACTGCAAAAACATTTTAATGTTTTAGGTTGCTAATTCCTTGTCTCTATTATCATATGCAAAGAGACTGATAATAATCTTTGATGCAATTTGAACCAGTAAAAGGGTTAAGAATAATTAATTACTTAAAGATTTTAGACATTTTGTTGAATACATTCTAAATAAAAGGTTTTGAGAATGAGATGTAATTTCTAAAGACCTAAACTGAAATAACATGTGAATAAGGAAACCAGCTGATGTGTACTGGGAATAATTTTGCTTGCAAATTAGAATTTCATTTATTAAAGAGCATTCCTTTCATCGAAATATGGCAAATCTAAATAGGAAATAATTATATGTATATATGGAATATTTAAATGAACAATATTGCACTCAGTTTTTTTTCCTCTTTTTCAAATAAATATTTATATGTCAATACCTTTACAATCAAGATATTTTCACACCAAGTTTTAAAGAATAGAATATACAGGGTGATTCAGAAGTTGCTTTAGCATTTAAAGGATATATAAAATTTTTATTTTTTATTATGTTATAATTTTGTTTTTATATAGATTTTAGACACCTTTGACTAGAGCTGTAGGAGATAGAGAGCACCTTTGAAGCCTGCTGTATTGAACTGTGTGGATTTTGTTGAAAATGAACGGTAACAGATGGCTGTGTTTCACTGAGACCGTTTGGTCTTGCAAACGTAGGCAGGTCTTCAACTGAGCCTGTAGCTTTAAATCACTTGAAAGTTTCGCGAATGGTGACATGGCTAGGAAGGTTCCGATATATGTCATGTTTCGGTGTTTTATTGTGCCATTTTTTAGGACAATGAATATTCTCTCATCTTTTGATAATGACATTTTTCTAAAATGTATAAAACAATATATATATATGAAAAGATATTCACAACAAAATATCAAAAATAGTATTAAAAACATAAAAACAAAATAAAAAATAAAAATTTTATATATCATTTAAATGCTAAATCGACTTCTGAATCACCATGTATGTTGATACTAACTTCTTGGTTTTCATGTGGATGGCATGTTATTTCTTCTCTAAAATATTCTAATATTCCTCACCATCTGGTGTACAATATTGTGCATTTGCATAGTGATTCTCTCATCACTACTTAGGCAAGTACAGTAAAGTCTGTGCATCACTGAGGAGGTCTAATAGGACCAAAACATGTCCGGAGTTGTCTCCCATACTTACAAGAATAATTAGAATAATATTAGCCATTGACTAATATTGTCTTTTTCTCACTACATCATTATTTCTAGATAGCCTTTTAATACTCACTACATTAAGTATAGTAACATTAACTTAACTATTAGATATACTGTTAGAAAGATTCCCTAAAAGTTGCCAATAAGTTCTGTTAACGAAAGCAGACTAAGAGTAGTGTAAACTGTGAGTAATGTTATAGGAACACATTTTAGGAATTGCTGTCTATGACATCAACAACAACAAGGAAGCTTCTACATGGTCAGTTAACCTGCTGGAAATAGCAGCCAAATCTTCCTCATATCACACCCTACTATCTTAAAAAATGGAAGGATACATTGGATAATGTAGTTCCAGATACACTATATATGAATAAAAGATAGAAATGTCACGTCTGGAATACCTTTGGTCATAGGTTTGCTGAATCAGGGTTGACCTGGGGCTAAACAACAGCAACACACAGATATCTGTTTATACACATAGAAGTCAAGATATGAATGACAACAACTGTTGTGACAGTAGAAAATGTCTAGTGAATATAGAGAGGTGTGGTTTGAGTGCAGGTGTATATGACTTTTGGAAGCATTTTTTTATGCTCAGAATTGTTGAAACATGGAATAAACTACCTGCGTCAGTTGTTAACTGTCGGGACACTGTATCTTTCAAAAATTCTATGCTTCCCATAATCCACCAACACTACTCCTGACCTGCCGACACACTCTTTTCCTCTCTATGGCTCTTTTACTATTCACTTTTCTGCCTTGCTGTGTTTTATTCTGTGGACTCTACCATGTACCTTTGGCGATTGTTACTGTCTTTCTTTCTTTACTTGTCTTAACGCTACTTTCTGTCTCCTCTTCTACCAACTCTGATGTAGTTGTAGTCCTCTTGAGCTCTGTATACAATAACCTCATTATTATTAATATTATTATTAGTTGTTTAGTCGTAGGTTAGCCCTGGTGGACAGGCAGATCCATGATCAAAGGCATTTCAGCTGTGACAATCCAGTATTGACTTTTCAGGCATAGTGTATCTAGGACTACATTATCCAGTGTGTCTTTCTCTTTTTAAGACAGTAGGGTGTGATATGAGGAAGATTTGATTGCTATTTTTAGTAGGTCAAGCAGCCCCTTTGAGGCTCTGGCTCACTGTATGTTAGTGTCAGTGGTTGGTAGATTCAAGGGAGATTACTTGTTTTCGGGTAATTGATAAACAGCCAGGAAAGATGTAAGCTATTGAATTAGATAGGCTAAATTTAACTCTTAACATCCTGTTAAAAATTTTCTGTCTTGTAATTGTTTCGCAGAAATTGCCCTAAAAATTGGTTTTATTTGCAGTTTATTTATTATGAAATTTACAGGTAAGAAATACAGGTGCTCGAGGTGTTTTCACACAAAAATATTTCACTTTCACCATATAGATAGTTCAATTATTTTTATCAATTTAATGATACAGTACCATGTGGAACCGTGCCTTATAGGACGTTAAGAGTTAAACATATTGAACTCTTCTACAGGGGAAGAAGATCCAAGCTCAATTTGCAACAGTTCAATGTATGGTAAGGAGTAGCTGAAATTATTTGTTGAAATTATTTTACTGAATTACTAAGTGGCATTTTCACATCTCTGTTCTACAGTTGATACTCTCTATAAGAATTAAATCAAAGAACTCTCCCCTGGACCCTGGATAAGAAGGGGGCTTCATAGGCTTCACAGGTTCCCTGACACCAAAAGGTAGGTAAGTAGATAAAGTAAGGCAGGTAGGTAAAATGATGCTAGTAAGATAAAATGAGGCATCATCATCATCATCATCATTTTACACCCACTTTTCCATACTTGCATGGATTGGATGGGTCATCACAGTCTGAGTCAGTCTGTATTTGAAGTTATTACCCTCCTAGATGGGCTGGGGACCATGTCTCACTCGTACATTCCATTTTTGGCATGGTTTCTTCTTATCACCATCCAATTTACAGAGTGCACTGGGTGCACTTCATCATGGAACCAGTACAAGAAAAGTTGTCTTGTCAAGGTCAAGACTGAAGAGTCTTCTCTGCCCTACGTTGTCTCTGTTCATTCACCAACCATGTAACAGAGTGTACTGGCTGCATTTCATTGTGGCACCAGCACCATAGAGGTTGCTTTGTCCCTGGCAAGACTAAAGAGGTTGTCTTGTCCAGGGCAAGACTTAAGAGTCCTCTCTACCCAACGTTGTCTCCATTATTCATTCACTAACCACTTTACATAGACTACTGGGTGCATATTATTGTAGCATGAGTACTAGAGAGGTTGGAGGCAAGTAGATAAAGTGAGGCAGGTAGAATTTAGTACCTTATTCAGAATTACATCAAAATATTAATAGCAAGACATGACTATGAACTCACGACTTACCATTTATTCTTTAGTATTGAGGTATTGGTAACTTTTGCAGCTAATTCCTTTTAATGTCCATTACAGTTTTCTCTATCCATCTCCTCAACATAATCATACAAGTGTTGCTAGTTATAAAATCGTCAGCAACCTTTTAACCGTATACATATTCATTACAGTTTCTTGATCTACATTCTGTAATTCAATTTACCATTCCCCATTGACCAACTGAATCACTTTCATTTCCCGTACAAACTGGAAACAAATGCTAAAAATGACTGCGGTCAAACTCTTCATGGTCTTCACAAAATGCATTTCACTTTCGAAATTTGACATTCAAAAATATTCTGCTCACTAAAATTTAATTCACTCCCAACCCCTATTTTTGTCATAACAGCTGTCTACCACTGATATACACCAGATTTCCAGGTCAACGGACAAATACAGCCAGTATATTAATAAATTAACAATAAACACAGAGGAACTGCAAACCAATTTCTTTGTAACATCTCACTACCGTGTTTAAAACAGTAAAGCAGTCCGTACAATATGTTAGACATCAAAGTTGAGAATGCATTCCAAATTGTTAGAACACAAAGTGAATGAGAAGAAGTTCCCTTGTCTGGTCATATTTCAATATATAATCAAATTATCAGCTATTGTATTTTCCAGCTATTTCTTCCACTGATGTCCTACTCACAGAAACTTTGTGTGCTGCTACTGAAGGCCCTAACACAATCTAAAGATGTTATCAACTTACACCACAATACACTTCTAGAAGCAAACAATTCATTTAATTATTTTCTTTTGCTGAAAAAGAGAAAACAAAAAAAGTTTCCCTTCACTCTCTTTTAAACACATATACACATTTTCTTTATATATTTAATCACACATATATTCATACATATATACATACACATATTCTCTTTCATAAATATATACACACACACACATATTCTCTTTCATAAATACATACATTATATATATGTATACACAAATGGATTCTTTCAAGATTGAGAAAGAATATATTATATGCAATATTTTTTTTAAAGATTTCCAGTGAGGGAGAGAGAAAAAAAAAATGAGTCTGAAAATAGAGAGAAGAATGAAATAAAAAATAATTTCTATAGTGGTAATATGAGCTGAGCTATTATTATTATTATTATTATAATTATAATTATAATTATTATTATTATTATTATTATAATTATAATTATTATTATTATTATATTGGCATTGGTATTGGTATTCTACCATAAGAAATGGTAGAATACTTTTAGTTAAATCACTTCACATTCTGAGTTCAAATCCCCGTCAAGGTTCAACTTTACCATTCATCCTCCAGGTAATATATAAACGAAGTAAAAACTCAGGTACTGAGGTGGATTATATTTTTTCAGTCATGTTCCCCCAGATTTGTATAAATTTGTCCCACAAGTCTATGAACTATAGGCAATTTATGATATCCATATAATTTTGTACTATAAGGTGTATGAAGTATAGTTAATTGATGGTATCCACTTAATGTCATATAAACATATAACTTTGTCCTATAAGTTTATTACCTATAGGCAATTGATAATATCTACATAATGCCATATATGTGTATAACCTTGTTCTATGAAGTACAGGCAATTTATGAGAGCCACTTAACATTATAGAATGATGAGAAAAATAAAGTTATTCAATATTTTAGCATTAAAATCTTTCCATTCTGTACTGTTTATGGGTGTAGGTTGGGTCGTATGGATAAGAAGTTCACTTTGTAATCAATTATGTAGTTCTAAGTTTGGTCCCACTGTGTGGTTCCTTTGGCAAGTATCTTCTATTATAGCCTTGAGTCAACCCCAGAGCTTTATGTATGAAATTGGGTTGACAAAAACTGTTCAGAACGTGATCAGATAGACTTGCAGCTGTTACGGGGTGGTTAACTTAATCTGTCACCCGGTTTAACATCATAATCTGGCCCTTGGGTACTTTTGGTAAAGTCCACTCTTGGGGAGAAACAGTCAATTATAGCAATTTAGTACTTGACTGGTAACTTATTTTATCGACCTTGGAAGGATGAAAGGCAAAGTCAACCTTGGCGGGATTTGAACTCATATCAACGTAAAGGGACACATTTGAACACCACAAGGTATCTTGTCCAACATCCGACTGAGTCTGCTAATGAACCACCATGGATAAAGTGAAATAAATAATAACTAACCTTAATATCATTTAGTTAAGTTTATCTAAGGT
>JAYRBU010416779.1:0-11108 GCA_036023795.1 Vulcanoctopus hydrothermalis
GAAGAAGAAGAAGAAGAAGAAGAAGAAGAAGAAGAAGAAGAAGAAGAAGAAGAAGAAGAAGAAGAAGAAGAAGAACGCTGCCGCCGTTAATGTCCAACAAAGACACAACCAATTTGAACAATTCAAACAGATTCACACTGAAGCTATTCTTCGAACAAAACTAAAAATGGTGCTGCAATATTAGTAAAGAATAATTTTGCAGACACACAGACTTCTAGAGATTACCGCTTTATTTGGTGGAAAAAAAAAAAATTTTCTTTTTATTGAGAACAATAGCTTCTTAGAAAAACAATTCTTTGGTATATATACTGAAGTTTATTGCTGCATTAGTGTTGTATAACAAGTAGAATAACAACAACAATAGCAACAACAACAACAACAACAACAACAGCATCAATGCTGATGACAATATCTTAAGATAAGAATTTTTTTCTTTTTTAGTAATAATAAAGTTGTATATTTATAATAAAGTTAGAAGTCAACAACAGACGATGTAAATAAATAGTGAGACAGTCATTCAGATTTACAGCAATAAAATACGGTATTTAGTTTTGTGTCTCTTAAGATCTGAGTTCTGATTTTACTAGGATTGACTTCAAACTCCATCTCACTCATGTTTTTACAAATAAATATCAGTAATATACTGGAGTAAATTAAAAATAAATGCTACACTCCTACAGACTTGGACCTTGTGCTTAAGTGAGGAGATAATAAGATTTAAAGTGCTGGAAGAGAGATGTAAGCTGTTAGTGAATGAATTGAAGCTAGTTTACTTTGTTTATATTGATAATGCACTTCCCCACACACGCATGCATGCATGCATGCACATGCACACACACACACACACACACACACATAAATAGTACATAGACAGCGGTAACAGGTTTGGTCTGGGCCTAATGTACCACTCACTCAGGGAAAGTGCACATGCAATACATTATCTCTCCTGTCCTGGTGTAGTGAATGCAGCGTGACCACTGTCTAGCTTGCTAAACAGGAGGTTACTGGACATAGCCTCTACTACCTTATTACATCCATAGCAACACCTTCTCAACAGTGGCTCCCATTTCCACAGAACTTGTGCTATGTTATGGTGCATCTGAGTGTCTGGTGGTATAACCATGGGTAGTCTTGGCTCATCAGCCTTGGTTGGCAACCGACCTAAGAGAAGAACATCTCTGACTCCAAACTCAGGCAGATGGGGCTTGTTAGCATTGTCAGCTCCTTCATCCAGGAGAAGGACACTCCAATGTAACACCTATGACCACTGTTCCAGCTTGCTAGGCCATGTAAAGGGTGGATCCAGTACAGCGCACACTGCACTCCACCTAAAGAATCCATTGTGCAGGCCTACATCTACCACCATCCCTCCAAACCATTCATCAAGCCCTGCAGCGAGGGGAAAGGACCAAAAGCAGTAGGTGGAGGATGACACTGGAAGCCGCAGTTCCAATCCTGCATGCAGGCAGTTCAGGTACGAGTTGTCTGATGTTGACCTTAGAGATGACAACATCATTTGGCAGTACGCTGAATGACCAAGTAGCCTTCTCTAGGGAGAACACTGCTTGCTCTACATAGAGAAAGGACTAGAAAAGGTGGCCTAACCAAAGCTCGTTTCTATCTTCCTCAGTTGGTTAGCTGCAGCCAACAGGCACCCTCAAACGCAGTCAAACAACAACAACAACAAAAAAGAGATACACACCTGCCTCACAAGGTGTGCAGGAACTAAAGCTCACATACTGGTAAATCAGAACCATGCTTGATACAGTAGAAAGTGATTGCCCAGAACGAGTCTCCGCTGAACCCTTAAGACTGAATGTTGACATCACTGCTCTTAGTGAAGTTCGCTTCCAAAGCGAAGGCAGCCTTCAAGAACATGGCACCAGCTACACTCTCTACTGGTCCAGCAAGTCAGAGACTGAAAGATGCCTTTCTAGGATTGGCTTTATGATTGAACTCCATTGCCTCAAAGGTTGAAAACCTGCCAATGGGTCACTCTGACCACATCATCTCCACGCACTTTCCAATTCAAGCCAAGTAACATACCACACTCTTCAGCTTGAAGCAGATTCTGCAGAAAAGGACAAGTTTTTGCTGCAAACAACAAGGTCAGCATTCATAGTTACTTCAATGCCAGAGTAGGCCATGATTCAGAAACCTAGAAAGGAGTACTTGGCAAACATATTGTTGGAAATTGCAATGACAACGGGCACCTTCTGTAAGAATTTTGCGCAGAGCAGCAACTCGCTATTACCAACACTATCTTCCAGTAGAGAGACAGTCTGAAGACAACCTAAATGCATTCTCAGTTCATGCATTGGCACCTCATAGACTACATTTTAGAGTGCCAAAATGAGACCTTCAGATCATCTTACAGACCCGAGTAATGCCCAGTGTGGAGTGTTATGTGGATCATTGGCTTGTCTACTGCAAACTCAGACTCCATTTCAAACACAAGCCAAAGGGAGGAGGTGTTCCAAGGAAGATGTTTCAGGTTGGCAAACTCCAATCTGCTGAAGTGAAAGCTGATTTTCAAGCAAATCTTCAGTCGAGGCTTGAGGATCCTGACTTTCCCACAGATCTCTCCATAGATGTGCTTTGGGAACACCTAAAAATCACCACTCTGAAGAAATCCTAGAGTTTTTTGTAAAGAAGAGTAGGGACTGGCTTGATGAAAACAACCAGAGGATCCAGGACTTGTTGGTTGAGAAGAGATCCACCCACCAGATGCACCTTACTTGGCTGTCTTGTCCTGATAAGAAAGCAGCCTTCTGCTTTGTGTGTAGCAATCTACAGCACAGGTTTTCATAGATTCACAATGTGTATTGAACCCACCTCACAAAGAAAACTCAGTTTTGTACAGACATCAATGACTATGGAGGGTTTTATGATGCTCTGAAGGCAATGTACAGCTTTTTGCACCAAGTCCAGAGTCCCTGGCACAGTGCACATGGACAGGTATTCTTCACAGACAGCCAGGGAAAACAGAACTGGACAGAATTCCAACTCTAGAAGAGACTGTCAAGGCCGTAGATCAGCTGAAAAGTGGAAAGGCAGCAGGAGTTAATAGAATCCCACCAGAAATTTGGAAGAATGAAGACCCAGCATTGCACACCAAACTTCATGAGTTCTTTGTCTGCTGCTGGGAACAAGACAAACTACCACACAACTTCTGTGATGTTTGTATACCCTGTACAAGAACAAAAGGAAAGTCCGACTACTCCAACTACCAGGAAAAATCCGCTCAAGAGTACTCCTGAACAGACTGGTGCTCATCATTGCAGAAGAACACCTCCCAGAGAGGCAGCGGATTCAGAGCCTGCAGAAGAACACCTCCAAGAGAGGCAGCGGATTCAGAGCCTGCAGAAGAACACCTCCCAGAGAGGCAGCGGATTCAGAGCCTGCAGAAGAACACCTCCCAGAGAGGCAGCGGATTCAGAGCCTACAGGAGCACCACTGACATGGTATTTCTTCTGAAGCAGCTCAAAGAGAAATGTAGAGAACAGAATAAAGGACTGTACGTGATGTTTGTAGACCTTAACAAAGTGTTTGACACTGAAAACAGGAAGGGTCTGTGGAAAATCATGGAACGACTAGGATGCTGCCCCAAATTACTCAACATGGTCATCTAGGTACATGAGGATCAACGTAGCCAAGTTAAACCCAACAAGGAATTCCTGAAGCCCTTCACAACAGGAGATGGTGTAAAGTAGGGCTGCACCCTTGCACTGACTCTCTTCACCATCTTCTTAAGCATGATGCTCGTAAGGGCAACAGAAGACTTCAATGAGGAGGACAATCTCTACATCCAATACCACACCAATGGCAGCCTCTTCAACATGAGGCAACTACAGTCCCACTCCAAAACACTGGAACAACTCATCTGGGAGCTACTCTTTGCCGACACTGCTGTCCTCATTACCCACCCACAAACAGCTCTGCAACTTAAAGGAAGGGCATCCAGCCATAAAAACCAATCCCATTCCACAAAAAAAAAAAAAACATGAAAAAACAAAAACATCAAATATAAAAGTTTTGTTTTTTTGGTTGCTGTATACCAGATGATGAAAGACTGCAGCAAATGGCAATATGATGTGCGACACATCCAACACATGCCAACATGGAGAAACAGACATAAATTGATGATGATGATAATGATGACTAACTTATGATTGTTTTACATCTGCTCTTCCATGCTGGCACGGGTTGGACAGGACTTTTTGAGGCAGTGTTTTATAGCTGAATGCTCTTCTTGACGTTAACCCTTTTAGTCACCTCTTACGATATGCAGGGATATGGTGTACCTATTCTAAAAACCAGGACACACACACACACACGCACAGAAAAAAAACTTACCTTTATTTTTTAAGCAGTAAAAGAAAATGACTGAACCCTGAAACCAAATTGAATTGGATTGCATAAAAAGAAGCATACAGATGCAATATGCTGGTATAATGTGGGGACATGGAATGACTTTTCATTGGAAAGGCCTACTCTCTCCGAGGAGTGACAGTGTATTCTCCAATGAAGCACTTTTCCGAAACTATTAGATAATTCTTCTTAATTTCATGACACACATCAATATACCTCACTTTGTTTACTTTACTGAAGAATCTCTTGCTGGCACAAACTACCACTATCACCACTATCAACATCACCACAACTACCACCACCACCACTATTACTATCATCACTACCACCACCACCACTATTACTATCACCACCACCATCACCACCACCACTATCAACATCACCACAACTACCACCACCATCACCACCACCACTACTATCACCACCACCACCAACACCACCACCATCACCACCATGAACAACAACACCACCACTAGTGCCATTGTATTCTAGTGATTATCTGCGAATAATATTAAATTGTGTCTGAATACAAGTGATTTTCAGTTTTATTGAAAATCTAATTAAGTCTTTCAACAGAGAAAAATACAGGCAGAACGAAGAAATAGAGATTTCTCTTTACACTTTGAATAATGGCTTTTTACATATGCAGTAGATAGCAGAGAAATAACTGTATGGATAAAGCATCAGACTGTTAGTTGTGAGGTCATGAGTTCAAAACCAGTGCAGATCTTCTATTGTCTTTCTAAAACAAACATTGATTTATTTGATTTATTTTATATCACAACTGGGGAACAATAGTGTTGTTGGTTACAGATCAACCACTGGTTCACTGCATTTCTGACAGTGAGAGTGACAAGGGAGTGTCTGTGACTCGATGCAGAACAAATATCGCAAGGAACTTTGCTTGAGAAGCACTTTTTTTTGTTTTGTTTTCTTGCCAAAAAATTATATCTATTGCCGATATATATCAGCAAAGAGACATGGCTGTCCAGACTGACAAAGAGATGAAAGAAACATGCCAGATATAATAATCAAGAACTAGAATTAAAATTTCTGTATTGTCAAAGTACAAAGATATTGAAATTGAAATAACCAGGATGTGGAGTATGAAAGTAAAAACAGTACCAATAATAATTGGTGCACTAGGTATGATAGAACAAAACAAATTAAAAACATACAAACCCCACCAGGGCTTCCAACATTACACACAGTTCAAAAAGCAGTGCTGATAGGTACAGCCCACATCCTATGTAAGACAATTCACATCAATTCAATAGCACAATTCAAACAGGACACCCTCTGCACACAACACATACTCTATACAATAACCACCCAATAAAATAACACAGCTCACACAACACATACTCTACACGATCGGCACCCAATAAAACAACACAACACATACTCTTACATAATCAATATTCGACACTATAAGACCAACAAATCGCATTGTACATGGTTGCAACCCATTAATATAACACAACCCACATAGAACATACTCTACACAATCACTGCCTGACACTATACACATATCACGTAGTACACAATATATATGAAACTCAATCACCATCCAACAATATAACTCAACTCTTATTGTACATACTCTATACAACAGATGAAAGACTAAAATAACATTAGAAACAGCAAATTAAACTCTTATAAACCAAAATGAAATACTAATAGGAGTCGAAATAAGGAAATGACCACTTACCCTCTGCTGACAGTCACTTCTGCAACAAACTAGACAACAAAAATGTGCAACAACAAATTTCTAGACTGGCAAATTAACAATAACTGTTTGGAAACTCATGGAGCGGCACAATAACGTGACATACTGTCCAGCAGAAATAATAATAATTGTTTCTAACATAAGCACAAGGAGAACAACCCCAGTACTTGACTGGTACTTTATTTTATCGACCCCGGAAGGATGAAAGGCAAAGTTGACCTCAGTGGGATTTGAACTCAGAGAGCCAGAATGAATACTGCAAGGCAGCCTGTCCAACGCACTGACAACTCTGCCAATTCAATAATAATAATAATAATTATACTAATAATAATAATAATTAGTAATAAATAAAGTATTTGAAAACATTATCTATACGGAAAAGAACTTTGCAATTTGTAAACAAACTAGATCAACAACTTTAGTTGTTCGATATGAATTCAATGTCACTGAGAAAAATGAAGTCAATTGATAAGAATATTTTAACAAACTGAACTACTTGAACAAAATATACAGCTATGATGTAATAACACCAAATGCTTTCTTTTGAATAGGTGCAAGCTTGTGTTGTTGTTGTTTAGCCCCAGGTCAGCCCTGACTGGGCAGACCTATGATCAAAGGTGTTCCAGTCATAACTATCCCATCCTTCTCTTAGGTATTGCATATCTAGGACTACATTATGCAATGTGCCTCTCCCTATTCAAGACAGGAGGGTATAATTTGCAGGATATTTGGCTTCTATTTCTAGTGGGAAAATAAATAAACATTCAATAAAAATAAAATAATGCATTACATTTTTAGTTGTTAATTTTACTGATAATGTAACAAGTGGACAAGTAAGAATTGCAGGTCACATATGGTCGATATCACCTTAGAACAGAGTCATTGACTGATTGACAACATAGTGTGTTATTGATATCAACCTCAGGTGAATAACCTCTAAAGAAGGTTACTGATGGAAAGCAAGACTTATTATTATTACTATTATAGCACATATACGGGCAGTAAACAGCAAAATCACTGGAGGGATGGATTAAATCATCATCATCATCGTTTTACGTCCGTTTTCCATGCTGGTATGGGTTGGATAAGTGATTTTGGCCCACGTTGATTCCTCATTGGGAGTCACCACTCTCCTAAACGGCTCAGTGGCCCACGTCTCGCTCATATGTTTCATTTGGCATGGTTTCTATGGCTGGATGCCCTTCCTATCACCATCCACTTTACAGAGTGTAATGGGTGCGTTTTATCGTGACACTGACACTAGAAAGGTTGTCATGCCCATGGCACAACTGGAGAGCCCTCTCTGCCCTACGTTTCACTTTACAGAGTGTACTGAGTGCATTTTATTGTGACACCGACACTAAAAAGTTCCTTTATGTTCAGATTTCAAATCCCCCAAAGTCGACTTCTTTTTTCATCCTTCCAATCTCAATAAAATAAAGCACCAGTTAGGTATTAGGGTTGATTTAATTGGCTATACCCCACATCCTCTAAATGTTTGGACGTGTGCCTATGTAAGAAATCATTATTAGGATGGTAGAGTGGTAAGACTTTTAAAATGACAGACACGTTAGATTCTTAAACTAAGTACTGCCAGTTTCATCCTTGACTTTTCCTTTCACTGATAAAGTTTCGACTTTGCCTTTGATTCCACCAGGACTGATAAAATAAATACCAGTGATATACTGAAGTCAATGCAACCAACAATTGCCCTCCCATACAAAATTTATGAACTTGTGTCAATGTAAGGAGCCATTATTATGGTACAGATAAAGGGTGGTAAAGTGGTAGACATGGTAGGGTGAAGGTCCAAATGCTTAACAGTATTTTATTTCATTCCTCTAAATTCTGAGTTCAAATTCTGCTTTTCACTTCTCTGGGATCAATCAAATATATACCAGTTTAAAATCGGTTTAAATGCCCACATGTGTTCCTTGTAAATGAGTAGCCTTATGACAATATAATATATTCGTAATAATGGCCCACACCAAGATGTGTGCTACTGTAAAGGCAAATGTTTGCTTTATACCTAATCAGCATTGAGAGGAAGAAGCAAGGCTTATGAGAGGGGAGAATAGGGTGTACATCGTACCTAGGCTCAGGAGATCTCAGAAAATATTTGCATATATTGAAGATTAGCATTATGAGATGATTTATTTTTAATGGGATATTGGATTTATTGTTACCCCACTTCGAAATTTCTTGAGTTATCTTCTACAATGTTGGGTGACCCACTATATTGGGAACTGCTATAGGAAAATGAAGTTCAAGTACCATAGAGTGCTGGCAACCTCCTGCAAAGCTGGATTGCATTTTTTTTTTTTTTTTTTATCGCTTAGTCAGGGGAGTAGGTAGTGCCCATCACCCTTTTTCATGGCCTCTGAGACTGGTGAGAGGGAGGAAGAAAGGTATCCTCAGACCAGAGGTCTGGCCCGAATGCTTACAACTGAGGGGACTCTGTTAAATGCACTCAAGGGCCAGGTGGTGGAGTTAAACAAGGCAATGGATTAAGTCTACCATGGCAGCATTTGAATTCAGAATGCAAAGAGCCAGAACAAATACCGATGCTTTAATGATTCCACCAATCCAATGCTCTAGACAGGTACTTTATTTATCTCCCACAAGAGGCAGGATTTGAACTCAGAGGAGCCAGAACGAAATACTGTAAGGTATTCTATCCAATGCTCTAACAACTCTACCAATTCACCACCTATGTTTTGATTCTCAAATGACCTACTTCATCGTATCTATGACCCTCATACCTGCGCTCTACAGTTGCAGTCAGTTGCCTGGAGTGAGACAGCTTTTGTCAGATTGACTTACTCTTGGGATATTTCATTAAAACAAAGTCTTTTGGTGAGATACAACTCTCTATTTCATTTCATATTGAAGAGCTAAGAGGGAATGGATTGAAAAAGTTTGTGCTTAACTTTATTTAACCTTGATTATAAAATCTACTCAAACAGCCCAAGGTACTCTTAGTCATTCTCCTAAACATTACATCTAATATATCAGAAATTATATCTATAGACAGCCATAACAGGCCAAGTCAACTGAGAGTTGATTGACAGACTGGTTGATGGTTCATATCCTTCATTAATGCCACATTGTGGCTATGAAAAAATAGTTAACTTTCAGTTTACCATTATAAATACCAACAGGCACTGCATAACCAACATGTGATTCATTAGCTTGTAGTATTGAGTTCAAATACTCCTTTGAATATAATCTGGAGAGTAGATGAACAATGGCCAAATGTATAAGTAATTACAGATTACCATTACATAGGTTGTAAGTTCAAATCTACAACAGATGTTTTATGGTGTTTCTGGGAAGAATACATTATTCTACATCACCCCATTTCATCAAGATATTCTGAAAATGTTATTAGTGATAGCCTGGCATCTAATCCAGGAGGAAATTTATCTTTCTGCCATGAAACCAAAGCTAAGCACCAATCCTTAAAAGTCTCTAGGGGCTTTGCAGACAATTGCATGGCTTCCACCATGCTGACTTGCTCCAGATACACATGAAGACTGATTCCCCAATCTCCAAATGAGTCATGAGATTCACAAGCTAGTATAGTTTGGCAAAAATGCTGTGAACAGCAGTAGATCTTCATATAAAGTAAATGAATATAACATAGGAGTTAAAATAGCAAGCAAATTAATTTGTTCAATATTTGAAATCATATCTATAATGTTTAAATATTCATATGCTTAAAGTATATTTTAGTCTTCTTGCAGAGTAAAACTGGATTCATATCAGTGAATTTTTCTGCAGGTTAGATGACTAGCAGTGAATCTACCAGTTTTAAACTAGTCGGCTCTCTTCAGGATTCATACATGCCTTAACAGAGGTAGATTAAATATATGGATAAACAAACTGTGAAATATAGTTGGTGGTGTCAATCTGACAACCGATGGATATATTTAATTCAAATAAAATCAAAAACAGCAGGGGAATCAATTGAGTGTTATAAATAGTTTAATAATGATTAATATATATACACTAATATGTAGAAAACATATCCCCTAACACTATATTTTCAATGGGCTATCTCACATTTCTTATAATTATTTACCCATATTAATTTGAAACTAAAACTAGTGAGTTATAGGTAAGCTAAAGGCTATATGTTGTGCATGGCTGATGTATTGAAATATATTTCTGTGAAAACAATCTATGATTTGGTATATGAAGTAACAAATGGTAAGACTGTGAGTGATAGAGCAGGATCCCAAGATTTTGTTTGTGAAATTATATCATCTTTATAGCCCACAAATCTAGAAAGGAGTGGCTTAAACAAAACTCACAGCCAGTGCAACATTAGGAAGTTTTACTTTCCCCATTCTAAATTGACGTACATATAGTGCACACAGACATTATATATGTGTGTGTGTGTATACATATTCATACATACTTATACAGGCTTACATGTACATACACAATTAGATACAAATGTACATACACGTACATATGCATTCAATACATACAAACAGACATACAAACACACACGCACATATTCATTGATATTTATAAGTATGTGTGTATGTGTGTGTGGCTATGTACATGCATACATATTTAGGCAATCATCATCATCATCGTTTTACGTCCACTTTCCATGCTGGCATATATAAAATAGCGACATAAAATATTAACTTTCCAGCCTGCTAGTGTCTATAAAATGTGTCCCCTATGGGTGCAGGCATGGTTGTGTAGTTAAGAAGTTTGTTTCGTAAACAAGCATTTCTGACTTTGATCCCACCGTGTGGAACCTTGGGCAAGTATCCTCTACCATAGCCTCGGGTTGACCAAAGCCATATGAGTGAAATTTGTGGTACATATCGATTATGTCCCTTTACACCAGGTAAACTTCGTGTTTCTTTTTTTACGAGGTTGATAAAATAAGTACCAGGCACAGTACTAGGAAGTAGTGCCCTAGCATCGCCACAGTCCTATGACTGAAACCAGTAAAAGAATAGCAAATTGAGATATAAGGATACTG
>JAYRBU010422419.1:0-11019 GCA_036023795.1 Vulcanoctopus hydrothermalis
TGAGTTCAGTTCAGTTCTCTCTACCTAAATACTTGAAATAATTAATGAAGAAATGCTGTATGGAATACTATCCTTGTCATTTAAGTTGGTCTTTTCACACATTTAGGACAGAACACACATATACGCACACATTCTAAACCAAATCAGTCTGTCTGTTAGGCAAGTCCTCATCCTCAACTCTTTTACACCAAGTCATATGTGAGAGCCTCTGCTCCTCAATTTACTGATTCTATATTACTCTCAACTTGACCCATTTGATGCTTCTCTTCTCCTCCTCCTTGTCATTTTTCACATTCTAAACTAAGCAATCCTTAAATGTCTGTCTGAGATGAATTATTCTTCATGAGATTATAATTTTTCAGACTATTAACCTCCTCTTCAGAAATGAACAATGTTGTAATATTTACATCTACACTATGTTTCAATTGGTTTGATGTCCAACCAATTATCATCAGGTGTCTTATTCCTGGATATGTACATCATACCTGACTGGATTCAAACACAGAACCTTTATTTCTAAACTTAATGGTAGCAAAGCTCTTATCCACTTCACCCCTGACACATGTACATAAAGGTAGTGTTGATTTAAATATTATTTATCAAAGCAATTTTCATCTTTAAAAATGAGGTTAATAGTTTGAAAAATTATAATTGTATGAACCAGTGATTCCCAAAGTGAGCACTACCATCCCCTTGAGGATGCTGGGAGGTACAGAGTAGTAGGAGGCAAGGAGTGGTGAGGGAGTGGGAGGCAAGGGGAAAAGAATACAAATTTGTAGTTGATCATAAAACTGTTGCTTGCAATTAAGCACAGTGATAGTGTGATCTTATTTAATGAATAAGATAAAAAATAAATAATAGTACATCAAAAATTTCTGTCCAGCCCAGGCTAGCATGGGAACATGATGATGATGATATCTGTAATAATATTTTTTATATATATAACCATGGCAGTACTGTATCAAATATTTAAGATATGGCTTTATTCCATCTCCTACAAATCAGCTATTCAATGTGCTTAATTTGGCAAAATGTGTTTTCCAATGAATCTATAAAACATTCAAAATTAGAAGGGCACTTGAAAAAAATTTACATTGACAAGTCAAATAAAGATTTAACTTATTTTAAAGTACTTTGAGGCCAATTTTACAAACAACCAACATTGTCAAGAATGTTTTCATCTGCATCAGGGTTATGTGCCTCTTACAAAATTTCATTACTGATTGTCAAATCCAGAACACAACTTACTATTGGCGAAGAATTGATTCTACCAGCTGTTAGTGAGGTTCTACGTACTGTGTTGCATAAGCCAGCAACTGACATAATCAATAAAATTTGAGCAATAATACAAATACACAATGGTGAATTGATGAAATGGGAAAGGATGCGGATGACAGGTTATGCAATTTGTTGAAGACTGCCCAATTTTTGTTTCAACTGGTTGAATCAACTTTACCAAGGAATGAAGTGTTACTGTTAACTTACATCCAGTTTATAAAAGAAGAGAATAACTCAAGAGTTATTATTTACTTTACATTTGGTAACAAGCTAAAGAAGAATTAATATTTCTTGTTGTGGAAGGTTTTTTTTAAAGAAAAGGAGATTCCTTTTGCAAATATAATGACGGCTGCAACTGATGGAACTCCGTCAATAGTGGGCTGCCACTGTAGATTTGTTGCACACTTAAAAAAGTCAAGCTGAATGTATTGGCAGTGCATTGTGTGATTCATCGACAACGTTTAGTTGCAAAACACCTTGGTGATCACTTGCATCACTAATTGTAATGTCATTACAACAATTAACAAAGTCAGAAACAATTCTCTCAATGACAGATTATTTGGACAGTTGTGCAAAATAATGAAGAATTTAATTACTTACAAATCTACACTGAAGTTTGCTGGTTATCGAAGGGCACCTACCTGTGTTGCTTTTATAGTCTTTTCGAGACAGTTTTGGTATTCTTTGAAAACAATGTTTTCATGTACAAATTGAAGAAGTTTAAGTGACACAGCTTATATGTCAGATTTGTATTTCAAGTTTAATGAAATGAATTTGCTGCTGCAAAGAGATGAACTGAATTTGATTTAAATGAAGGCTGTTACATGTGCATTTGTTTCAAAGCCTATTCTGTTCAAACACAACTCTCACTATGAAGATTCCAGATTGAATTTTAGACCCATTTTCAAGAGTTGAGAAAACAGAAATTCAATTTACAAGAAGAATTGATTGAATTAAAAACCAACGAAGAGTTGAAGCTCAAATTTAAGAATGGGTACCATCATTTCTGATTGCAGCACGAAATTGTAAATCTTAATCCTGGATTATGGGCCATTTTGAAAAAGTTGCCAGTTGTGTTTTCATCATCATATTTTGTTGAATGTGGATTTAGTGCTGTTACGGACCTTTTGACGAAAAAGAGAAACTGGCTACAAATAGTCAAAGGGAGCGATATGAAGATGCTGCTTATTAATATTTAGCCAGATGTGAAAACATTAGTCTCATCGCATCAGGCTCATCCTTCACGTTAATAAATCAAGTAATTTTAGGTATTTTTGTACATTTATTTATATTTATACTTATACAATAAATTCTTAAATTAAAAATAAAAATATTTTATCAATTTCATTTTCAATTATTCATTTTTAACCAACTTTATGAGGGGTGGTGGGTGCTGAGGAAATATATGCTCTAAAAGGGGTGGTAGTGTGAAAAAGTTTGGAAACACTGGTATAAACAACCCTTCTTTCCCAGAATTCTCCCCTCCCACTGAGACTCTTTCTGTGCCACCTTTTCTTCACCCCTCCTTAACCTGTAATAATTAAACGTAAAGCAATTAACTGCATTGACGTCTGTTACCACCATCTTCTATCTAGTCTCAGTGGAACTAAAAACACTGTAGACATGAACCTCCTCTTCTCAGACTAACAGAAAATGTGGAAAGGAGGGTGTGTCCCTAAATAACATTTCATTGACATTTGTATGAGAAAAAAAAAAACGAGAAAAAAATATTTACTGATGTCATCGTTTAAAAGGCAAGGATAGAAAGAACTAGAATTATCTGTATAATATAGTTTAGATTATTTCTGTTATCTGGAAAAACTAAATTCAAGATTTTTTGTTTCTTTTTTCATTATATTTTTGTTGCACAGTTGTGTTATTATTATTATTTTCATTATTATTTTATGTGTGCACAGCGAATGTTTAAATCTTATCTTTTTTAATTTTATTTTATTCTGTCCGAAATTGCCTGCTGTCGTTAAATCTTGCATGCAAGTTCACACTTTGGATACATATATATATTTATTTTTGTTACTGCTGTATAATTAACATAATAATAATAATAATGATGATGATCATTTTTGGTAATGTTTTTTATGAAACAGCCACAAACCTTCTATTAGTCTGGTTTCAGAAATGTCTACAAAGACCCTGTTATAGGATCAGCTGTTGTTCATTTGAAGTGTTCATCCTCTCGGTACAAATGTAATCTCTTCTCAGTTGTTATTGCTGTTCTTGTTGTTGTTGTTCCTCAGCCTCAGGTCAGTCCTGATCAAGCAGATCAAGGATAAGGAGTAGTCTAGTTGTGACTATCCTGTCTTTTTGTATATAGGGGACTATGTTGTACAATGTGTTTTTCTTTATTTAAGATGATAGGTGTAATTTGAGGGAGATTTGGCTGCTATTTCTAGCAGCTCGAGTGACCACTTGGAGGTTCCCTCGTTGGCTTGTAGCTACCCCATTGGCTCTCTCTTCTCAGTTTCATTACAAGGTGTCTGTCCTGCATTCAATTCTTGCCTTATATTTCGTGACCCTATTTTTCTAATTTCATAAAATGGAATATTCCTCCATTTCTTTAAATATATCAGTTTGCCATTTAGTTGATTGTAATATTCTTTTTGTGTACAGATGTTTGTGTGTGTGTGTAACATACACACATACAAGCACACACACATTCACAGGCGCACGCATACATATATAGATTTACTATTATATAACTATATATTTAGAAATCTAAATATGTAGCACTTGTTTCATTCTTTATTAGTTTGATAGCTATTGTTGTTGTTGGCCTCAGAATGTATCACTGACTGATTAGAGATTAATAATAATAATGATTGAATAATAATAATAATAGTAGTAGTATCAGAAATTAAAAAAGAGCCCATTTTATGTTTCTTGATTCCTATAGTACATTGTTATTGATAGGTACATAGTTTAGGGAGTACTCTGTGTTTGAATGTTTTCCATGTCTACTTGTCTGTCTTGTTTGTATAACTGAGTATATAATACTTCTCAGGTGGTGGGACTGAAGTAAGGCTGGACTCCGATGAGGAAGAGACCGAAACCCCGACTGAGGCTCAACCGGCAGGAGTCTCGCTCCCATCAGAGAGCAGTGATATCTCCAGAGCAGATGAGGAACCTCCAAGAGTTGGCATCTCACAGACATCAACCACTTCGAAAGTGTCTTCTTCAACTATGAAGCAAGATAAAAATGAGGTGTGTATATTTTACTCAACCATTTCATCATGCTTGTCTTCATCATCAACCCTGCTTTAGAGTTCCAGTTTCTTCCTTCTTCACCCCATTGACAGCTCCCTAATTAGAGATGAGAGCTACTGATGTTTCTCATGTTAACTTTTCTATTAGTAGGTTTGTTTGTGTTTAAAATATGTCTGTTGTATTTGTTTGATGTCAATATGTTACATTCAAAGCAGTAGATTGGCAGAATCAGTAGGGTGATAGATGAAATGTCTTTTAGTATTTAGTTGTGTACATCTATGTTCTCAGTTCAAATTCCACCTAGGTTGACTTTGCCTTTCATCCTTCCAGGGTCGATAAAACGAATACCAGTACTGGGGTCGATCTGATAAACTATTCCCATACCCCAAATCTGAGGCCTTGTGCCTATGTTAGAAATTAATAATTACACTCTTAGCAACAATATTCTTGTTCATTAGCAGGCATAGGTCATAAACAACCACCTCTGTTATTAGACTGAATCACTTTTCCTCCTCAGTGGTCATCAGCATGGCTTCTAGAGAGACAAATCTTACTTTCATGTCACACATCAGTGGTCTCATGACCTTGAGAACTTTAGTGAAAGCAATGTTGTTAACCTTGATATTAACAAATCCTTTGTGTCTGACACGAGAACCTCTGGCAAAATTACCTGGTTATGGACTCGATCCATGTCAGACTGCTTCATCGCAGTGTGTGTGTGTTAAGGAGGCTATCCCTGACCCACTTTCTATCAACTTCCTTGAACACAGACATTGAAAATATCCTTCAGTGGAGATATGACAACCTAATCTTATTCAACAGCCCATGACACAGTCACTACACTTATCAAGGAAGCACACCATGAGACCTTCACAAACCTACAAATGCTAGGTTTGTCAGTCTCTGTTGACCTTTCATGGTGATCTCACATCTATAACATAGTCAAAACTGTATCGCAAAGACTTAGCTTCCTCTTTACTGTTAGAAAATACTTCAGTTCTGAACAGTTGCTAACTCTTTAAAAGGTACTAGTGTAAACCACATTAAGGTGCTGCTCACATATCTGCTTAGGAACTGCTGTTGTACACACAACCATTTTAGACCTCATCCCTTGAAAAGCCATTCAATTGATTAACAAACCTTCACTGACTAACATGCTGCAGTCACTAACCCACTTTATACTCACTGTCTCTTTTACTGTTATTACAACAGTTTCTGCTACTTTGAACTAACAAGTTGTGTATCAACCAACCAATCAACCTACCTTTCTTCCTCTTACCATCCACACTACATCTCACTCCCCAACTCCTGTACCAAATATTTCGCCCCAATCTTTTCTACCTGGAACTTTCAATAGCCTTTTGAAATTCCCACTTTACCTAGTCATTGATCTACAGATGTTGTAGTTAAACTTCAACTTGGTTGACCTCCGACACTGACTCTTCTTCCTTGCATAATGCAATAATAATAAAAACTTTGGTGGTAGACCCAATCAGTCACCTGTTTAACACTACCACCTGGCCCTTGGGTCTGTTTAGAAGAGTTTACTCTGTTGCAAGCATTTTGGCCAGGTCTCTGGTCTGAGGATAGATGCTCTTCTTCCTACAGGAGTCATGGTTTCTTACTCACATTCACACCATCGATCTCAGAATCCCTTCTAACATCACTGGTACTGCTCTTCCTCCTCTGACTAAGTCATAATACAAAAGATTACCAAGAAATTGTTATCCTTTTGTGGGTTGAAAAGAGTTGCCAATAAGATAGGGTGGCCAGCCTCACCTCAGGTAAGCCATGTAATTATTGTCATGATGATGATGATCATGGTGGATTTTACAAGTGTAGACAATAGCATATTACTATGTATCCTGTATAAAGAATAACAGAATATGTCACTACACAGAGAGTGCTAATTGAGAACCCTATCAATTATGCTTTCACTGAGTTCAGCTCTAATATAATGTGTTTATCCCCTAAACAGACATATATTTGTACTACTTGTTTCTGTGACATAGTGGATACGAATGTTAAATCTCTTGTGTTCAATCCTGACCTGAACACATGTACATTTCACCTGGCACCTGATGACAAATGGGCTTGAAGCCATTTGAAATATGTCATACTACAGAATCCCAGGAAAGATGGGGTTAAAACCTGAAAAAAAAAACCTTTCTATAAATACTAATAGAACACACACTAGCTCATCTAAAAATTGTAGTTATATACGTGTGTGTGTATACACACACACACACACACACACACACATCTATATAAAGAAATTGTGTGGGTTAGTATGTGGAGGAGAACCTAATTTCAATATTTCAAAGAAAATCTTAACATTGTTTCTTTTCATTGATTTCAGATTGAGGAAGAAGATCCATATACTCTGGAAATAAAAATCTGTGACCCCAACAGGGTAGGAGATGGCATGGGAGCTTACATTGTTTATAAAGTCATTTCTAAGGTAACCTGTTTTCTCCTTTGCATTTTTTAACCAGTTTTTCTCCTTTATTAGTATGGAGTGGGGTGGCTTGTATACTTACTTGTGAATTGTTGGAGCAAATATTTATTGATATCATTAATTAATGCTAATAACTAATTGGTATATATATATTCTATTATGCTAATTACTGAACTGCAGAGTGAAAGCTGAGTGAGTCAGTTGCTTGATTATTTTTTAATAATCAGTTATCCATCAATTGGTGATAAATCCTGTTGTAGCCCATAGCTATTGGTGCAGAATCTCATAAAAGGTTTAACAATGATGTAGAATTAAAACAAACTGTATGTAAAATTATTCCACTTTTTCACTTTTTCAGACAACTATTCCTGCATTCCGTAAAAATAACATGACAGTTCTACGACGATTCAGTGATTTCTTGGGACTGCATGAAAAACTTGCTCTTAAGTACATTCATGTTGGCCGAATTGTGCCACCAGCTCCTGAAAAGAGTGTACTTGGTGAGAAAAAAAAAAAAATTTTTTTTCCTTTATTTGATTTGTGAAGTGTATTTTTTCCTTTGCCTGTTTATGAACTTTCTTGGAATTTGGTGACTTGGAAAGCCATATGTGCCCTTCAATTTGGGCAAAACTGCAGGTTTCAATGAAATATTTTCTTCACTATTTCCAAATTCCTAGTTTTGCTATGTTGTTATTGTCAAGTAGTCCCTTTCTGATATTCTCTAGCAAAGCTATGGTACAGGAGTAGTCAGTTGAATGCTTAGCACCAACTATCCTGGATATATGTCCAGCATCTTGGCTATGCCATTCTTCAAGATATTCTAGGCCATATTGTATACTCTTTCATGCAATGGTTTGGTGTGCAGTGTAGCAGTCATTTTACTATTCAGGGATGTGGTCATGTGATCAAACATTTTGATTGTGACTTGAGACAAAATGAACAAAGCAAACTCAGTCAATACAAAAGTCTTGACTTCATGTGGATTTATTAGAGGCAGTTGGAATTAGCACTGGATTAGGGTTTCGTTATATTTAGTCTTTATATGAAACACACCTGTATATTCTGACACTGTGAATCAGAATTTGTAAAATGGAGTTACTAAATGTGAATCTCCTTGAAGCATGTATAGATATTCCATTAGTTAAGTTTCTGCATGTCATATATCCCTGCATGTCGTGAGAGGCGACTAAAAGCACCTGGCCATAAAACACTGCCTCAAAAAGTCCAGTCCAGCCCATGCCAGCATGGAAAAGTGGACGTAAAAACAATGATGATGATGAATATTTTACTGGTAGCTTAATTGCTAAGAGCCTAGATTATTAGGGTTCATATCTTTATATTTATTCGTTGCAAAAATAAATTGTGGCTGTCATGAGTTTTGAGGATTACATTCACAGTGAAGATTTAATGGTGTTGATTATCTACTTAAACTGGTTATCTGGTTATTGTTCTTGGATTTTAATATTTAATATGTTTGTCCAACAACTGTAAATTGTATTGTTATATATTTATTGATTTGTAGGGATGACCAAAATCAAGATGAACAAAGAGGAGTCTGGATCAACTGAATTCATTGAAAGACGGCGACTTGCATTGCAGAGGTGAGGCCAGATTACTTGTAACCTTCTTTTGCACCTTTATCATATGAAAGGTGGTGGGGAAGGGGCTCAACATTATCATTTATGGCTCTTGTGGCAAAATGGAAGGAAAGGGGTTCATTGCTCTGGTTTTATTTACATTTTTCCTGAGGAGAGACTTGGAGTGCTTTGATTTTCCCTAAATGACTGTGTCCTTGTCTTTTTTTAGAAGTTGTCTATCTGTCAGTCAAATATCTTATAGTTAGATCTATTTAGCACAATAAAATAGTAGCTTGACTATACACATACAAAATATATATACAGGCATTAAAGTATTGGGCCTGATATGGGTGGTGTGTTTTTAGTATTGGTATACTAGCAGAGCCAAAAATATACATATACCTTCATCAGGGGTATAGCTGTAACTGGCGGTGAACTAAAAAAAATTTAATTCCAAAGTTTGTGGGAAGTAGTAAATGAAACAAAACAGCTCTTTTAGCTATGACTAGTTTGAATTGGAAAAACTCTGCTGAGAGAACTCATGTTTCACAAAAAAAAATGTTACGGTCATTGTATATTTATGTATCACTTTCCGTGTGTGTGTGTGTGCATATGTGTATATATATGTATGTACATATGTATATATATATATACATACATGGTTGGTGATAGGAAGGGTATCTAGCCATAGAAACCAAGCCAAATGAAACGGTCAAGCTAGACATGGTTCCCCCGACCAGTCTTGGAGAGTGGTGACTCTAAATTGGTACTGACCCAGGCTGAAATCACCCATCCAACCCATACCAGCATGGAAAGCAGATGTAAAATGATGATGGTGATGATGATACACATATATATATTACCTCATTGTGTATTTGATTATTTGTATGGTATTACATTGTATTGATTCCACTAACATTAAAATGATCTCGTCATTGTCTTTGTCATTGCTGACCTTACCATTTATTCCTCCAGCATCAAAATATATATAAGTACTAATAATATACTAGATTTACTGAAATCAGCTATGCTGCCGCTGCCGGTAGAATTTAGTTTTGCTTCTTTTGTTCTAGTTTGAAATGCAGCCAAAGTCAACTTTCCCTTTCATCGTTCCGGGGTCGATAAACAAAGTGCCAGTCAAGTACTAGTACTGGGGTCGATTTAATCGACTTACCCCTCCCCTTAAATTTCTGGCCCTGTGTCAATGTCAGGAATCATTATTACTGAAGAGGGTAGTGGACTGGCAGAATTGGTAGTGTTGAACAAAATACCTTGCAGTATTTAGTTATTTTCCTCTATATTTTGAGTTCAAATCTTACTGAGGTTGGCTTTTTTTTTTATCCTGGGGGTGGGGGTAATAAAATAAGCATTAGTTAAATAGTGGTGTTGATTCAATCAACTACACACCTTCCCCAAATTTGTGGTCTTGTGCCAAATTTATGTATATTAATAATAATAATAATTGTTTCTAAAATAGGCAGAAGACAAACAACCCCAGTACTTGACTGGTACTTTATTTTATCGACTCCGAAAGGATGATGAAATGCAATGTAGACCTAGCAGGATTTGAACTCCGAGCACAGTGAACCGGAACAAATACTGCAAGAATAATAATTGTTTCTAACATAGGCACAAGGCCAACAACCCCAGTACTTGACTGGTACTTTATTTTATCGACCCCGGAAGGGTGAAAGGCAAAGTTGACCTCGGCGAGATTTGAACTCAGAACGTAAAGAGCCGGAACAAATACCACAAGGCATTTTATCCGACGCTCTAACGATTCTACCAATGCACACACAAACACACCTTAATTGCTTCTAATATAGATACAATTTGAGAAATTTGGGAGGAGGGAAATGGCCGATTATATCGACCCCAGAACTGGACTGGTACTTTGTTTATCGACCCCGGAAGGATGAAAGGCAAAGTTGACCTCTATCAATAATTTCTGGGAGGCTTTTTTGACCCAATGCAGCAAATTTTGAGAGATTATGACTCAGTACTTTATGTTATCGTGCCCTGGTAGAATGAAAGGCTAAGTCAACCTTGGCGCGGGATTTGAACTGAAAAATTAACGATTCGTAACTAAATACCGCAAGGAATTTGGTAATTCCGTCTCTCTATTAGTTGTAGTAGTAGTGTAGTAGTGGTTGTAGTGGTAGTAGTAGAAAACTGTTTCTTTGGCACAAGGGCACCAAAAATAGGACATTACAAATTTGACTAAACAATACAAAAAAAAAGTAGTTATATATATTTTTTTATGGTACTAGACCTGCTAGAAATAGCAGCCACATCTTCAAATCACACCCTACAGTAACGAGAGAGAAAAAACCGGTAAGGTGGATTGGATAATATAGTTCTACATAGACTATGTATAAAAAATAAATAAAAACCGAGATGCTTATGGGTAGAACGAATCTGATCATAGGTCTGGTTGATGAGGGTTGACCTGGAGCTAAACTACAACAACACCCACAGACTGTA
>JAYRBU010426247.1:0-10969 GCA_036023795.1 Vulcanoctopus hydrothermalis
TATACATATATATATATTCATATTTCGTATATTTGGTGAATATGTTGGATTACGTGAATTTGATGGTTTTTCCCAATAACTTGAATTTGGTGTATTTCGCATAATTGGTGAATTTGGTCGAATTGGAATAATTGATGGATTTCCTCAATATCGTGTATTTGGTGTATTTCGTATAATTGGTGAATTACATGGTTTTCCGGAATATCGGGTATTTGGGGTATTTAGTATAATAGATGAAATTGATGTAAGTCATATAATTTGTCTTTCGCATAATTGGTGAATTTTCCGCAATATCGCATATTTGGTTTATTTCGTATAATTTGTGAATTTGATGGTTTTCCTCAAAGTCGTGTATTTGGTGTAATCCAACATATTCACCAAATATACGAAATTCACGATATTGCGGAAAACTATCAAATTTTTGTTATTAATAATATGAAATATCACCAATTTTACGAAATACACCAAATGCACGACATTGAGGAAATGAATCAATTTCACCAATTATAGGAAATACACTAAATACAGCAAATTCACGTTACTGAGAATATTACGATATTGAGAAAAATCATCAATTACACGAATTACACCAAATACACGAAATTTTTATACGAAAGACACCGAATTCACGAAAACCATCAATTCACGGAATACACCTAATTCATGATATTGAAAAAACCCAACAAATTCTCCAACAAATACAGCAAATTCACGATATTGAGGAAAACCAGTTTCTCATATTATACGAATTTATTGAGGAAAACCATCAATTATACAAATTCAAACAATTATACAAATTCATGATATTGAAATCAACAATTATACGAAATATACCAAAATACACGATATTGCGGAAGACCATTAAATTCACCAATTATACGAAATACATATCTAATAACCAACAAATTCACCAAATTATATACCATTCAGCAAATTTCTTGATATTGAGGAAAACCTTCAATTCTAAGAATTATACGAAATACACCAAATACACTATATCACCAATTATAGGAAATCCACCAAATTCTATAGGAAATACACCAAACACACGATATTGCGGATACACGATATTCACTAATTATAGGAAGTACATCCCAGTCATGTTATTGTGGAAAACCATTCTAATCCACCAATTATACAAAATACACCAAATACACCATTTTGCGGAAAATCATCAAATATATGAAATACGCCAAATTCGCGGTTATATTATACAAAATACGTAAAAAATTCAACAATTATACGGAAAACAATCGAATTCACCAATTATACGAAATACACCAAATACACGATATTGAGGAAAACTATCAAATTCAACAAATACACCAAAACGATCAAATTCACCAATTATACGAAATACACCAAATTCACGATATTGAAGAAAACCATATTGCGGAAATACACCATATTGCGGAAAACCAATTAAACGAAATACTCCAAATACTCGAAATTGCGGAAAACTATCAAATTCATGTTATTCAGGAAAACCATCTAATTCACAAATACACTTAATACACCAATTATTACAAATCCATCAATTATTCCAATTCGACCAAATTCAACAATTATACGAAATACACCAAATTCAGGTTATCGAGGAAAACCACCAAATTCACCAATCATTCGTAATCCAACATATTCACCAATTAAACGATGGTGAGGAAGACCATCAAATTCACTAATTTTACGAAATAAACCTAATTCACCAATTATGGGAAATACAACAAATACACGATATGGCGAAAAAACCATCAATTTCACGGAATACACCTAATTCACGATGTTGAGAAACCCAACAAATTCCCAATAAATACAGCATATTCACGATATTGAGGAAAACCAGTTTCTATTATACGAATTTATTCAGGAAAACCATCCAAATTCAGGAAACCATTAAAATCAACAATTATACGTAATACACGAATTATACGAAATACACCAAATTCACCAAATATATAGCATAAAGCATTTCTTGATATTGAGGAAAACCTTCAATTCTAAGAATTATTCGTAATACCACCAAATACACTATATCACCAATTATATGAAATACACCAAATACACGATATTGCGGAAAACCCCCAAATTCAGTAATTATAGGAAGTACATGTTATTGTGGAAAACCATCTAATTCGCCAATTATACAAAATAAACCAAATACACCATTTTGCGGAAAACCATCAAATTCACCTCTTATATGAAATACACCAAATTCGCGTAAAAAATTAAACAATTATCCGGAAAACAATCGAATTCACCAATTATACGAAATACACCAAGTACACGATATTGAGGAAAACTATCAAATTCAACAAATTCACCAAAACGATCAAATTCACCAATTACACGATATTGCGGAAAACCATCAAATTCACCACATACACCAATATCACCAATTATATGAAATACACCAAATTCACGATATTGAAGAAACTCGAAATTGCGGAAAACTATCAAATTCATGTTATTCACCAATCATACGAAATACACTTAATATTCTAATTCGACCAAATTCAACAATTATACGAAATACACCAAATTCAGGTTATTGAGGAAAACCATCAAATTCACCAACATATACACCAATTTTACGAAATAAACCAAATTCACCAATTATGGGAAATACAACAAATACACGATATGGCGAAACAACCATCAAATTCACGGAATACACCTAATTCACGATGTTGAGAAAACCCAACAAATTCTCCAATAAATACAGCATATTCACAATATTGAGGAAAACCAGTTTCAGGATATTGAGGAAAGCCATTAAAATCAACAATTATACGAAATACACGAATAATACGAAATACACCAAATTCACCATATTGCTGAAAACCATCTATACGAAATTAAGCAACAAATTCACCAAATATATAGCATAAAGCAAATTTCTTGATATTGAGGAAAACCTTCAATTCTATACTATATCACCAATTATACGAAATACACCAAATGCACGATATTGCGAAAACCCCCAAATTCAGTAATTATAGGAAGTACATGTTATTGTGGAAAACAATCTAATTCGCCAATTATACAAAATACACCAAATACACCATTTTGCGGAAAACCATCAAATACACGATTTTGCGGAAAACCATCAAATTCAACTCATATATGAAATACAACAAATTCGCGGTTATATTATACAAAATACGTAAAAAATTCAACAATTATACGGAAAACAATCGAATTCACCAATTATACGAAATAAACCAAATACACGATATTGCGGAAAACCATCAAATTCACCACTTATATGAAATATAAATTCACCAATTATATGAAATACACCAAATTCACGACATAGGAGAAAATCATCAATTTCATCGATACACCAAATACACTAAATACACCAAATACACCATATTGCGGAATACCATCAAATTCACCAATTATACGAAATACTCCAAATACTCGATATTGCGGAAAACTATCAAATTCATTTCATTCAGGAAAACCATTTAATTCACCAATCTTACGAAAAACACCAAATACACCAATTCGACCAAATTCACCAATTATACGAAATACACCAAATTCAGGTTATTGAGGAAAACCATCAAATTCGTAATCCAACATATTCACCATTAAATTCACCAATTTTACGAAGTACACCACATTCACCGATTATAGTAAATACACGATATTGCGAAAAACAATCATTCATACGAAATACACCAAATGCACAATATCACCAATTACACGATGTTGAGGAAAACCATCAATTTCATCAATTTTACGAAATTCACCAATTATGGGAAATACAACAATTCACGGAATACACCTAATTCACGAGATTGAGAAAACCCAACAAATTCTCCAATAAATACAGCAAATTCACGATATTGGGGAAAACCATTTATACGAATTTATTGACGAAAGCCATTAAAATTAACAATTATACGAAATACACCAAAATACACGATATTGCGGAAGACCATTAAATTCACCAATTATACGAAATACACCAAATTCACCATATTGCTGAAAACCATCTATACGAAATACAGCTAATACCAACTAATAACCAACAAATTCACCAATTAAATAGCATACAACAAATTTCTTGATATTGAGGAAAGACTTCAATTCTAACAATTATACAAAATAGACCATATTGCTGGAAAACCTTCAACACGAAATTAAGCAACAAATTCACCAAATACAAATTTCTTGATATTGAGGAAAACCTTCAATTCTAAGAATTATACGAAATACCACCAAATTCTATAGGAAATACACTAAATACACAATAATGCGGAAAACCCCCAAATTCACTAATTATAGGAAGTACATGTGGAAAACCATCTAATTCGCCAATTATACAAAATACTCCAAATACACCATTTTGCGGAAAACTATCAAATTCACCTCTTATATGAAATACACCAACTTCGAGGTTATATTATACAAAATACGTAAAAAATTCAACAATTATACGGAAAACAATCGAATTCACCAATAATACGAAATACACCAAATACACGATATTGAGGAAAACCACCAAATTCACTAATTATGCGAAATATACTAAAACCATCAAATTCATTGCGGATAATCATCAAATTCACCACTTATATGAAATTATATGAGATACACCAAATTCATGAAATAGGAGAAAACCATCAATTTCATCGATACTCCAAATACTCCATTGTGCGGAAATACACCAAATACACCATCAAATTTATCAATACTCCAAATACTCGATATTGCGGAAAACTATCAAATTCATTTTATTCAGGAAAACCATTTAATTCACCAATCATACGAAATACATCAAATACACCAATTCAACCAAATTCACCAATTATATGAAATACACGATATTGAAGAAAACCATCAATTTCATCGATACACCAAATACACCATTGTGCGGAAATACACCATATACACCATATTGCGGAAAACCATCAAATTCACCAATTATACGAAATACTCTAAACTATCAAACAATCATACGAAATACACTAAATACACCAATTATTCCAAATCCATCAATTATTCCAATTCGACCAAATTCACCAATTATACGAAATACACCACATTCACCGAAATACAACAAATACACGATATTTCGAAAAACAATAAAATTCACCATAATTCCCCTTTATACGAAATACACCAAATGCACTATATCAACAATTACACGATGTTGAGGAAAACCATCAAGTTCACCAATTGTGGGAAATACAACAATTCACGGAATACACATAATTCACGATATTGAGAAAACGAAACAAATTCTCCAATAAATACAGCAAAGTCACGATATTGAGGAAAACCAGTTTCTCCTATTATTCGAATATATTGAGTAAAACCGTCAATTCAACCAAATTCAGGATATTGAGGAAAGCCATTAAAATGAACTATTATACGAAATACACCAAAATACACGATATTGCGGAAGACCATTAAATTCACCAATTATACGAAATACACCCAATTCACCATATTACTGAAAACCATCTATACGAAATACAGCTAATACCAACTAATAACCAACAAATTCACCAATTATATAGCATACAGCGAATTTCTTGATATTGAGGAAAACCATCTTCTAAGAATTATACGAAATACACCAAATACACTATTTGACCAATTATACGAAATAAACCAAATTCTATAGGAAATACACCAAATACACGATATTCAATAACATGAATTTGGTGTATAATTGGTGATATGGTGTATTTGGTGTATTGCGTATAATTGGTGAATTTATGGTTTTCCTCATTATCGTGAATTGGCGGTATTTTAGATAATGGGTGAATTTAATGGCTTTCCTAGTGTATTTCTCAATTATTCAAATTCAACGAAATTGACACTATATTACCAATTATACACTATATTACCAATAATACGAAATACACCAGATTCATGTAATTGAGGAAAATACACTAATTATACAAAGTACACCAAATACATGTTATTGTGGAAAACCATCTGATTCGCAAATAAAAATCAAATTCACATATTATATGAAATACACGAAATACACGATATTGCGGAAAACTATACAATTCACCAAGTATACGAAATACACCAAATATATATATACATATATATATATATACACATTCTTATATACACAAAAACACATACACACTTTCACACACACACACACATACACACGTGCACATGCACTAACACACACACATATTTATATAGATTGATTTTTTAAAATCATAAACTGGAAACTCTACGTAAGAAATTATAGGCTGACATAACAATATAAAATTATGTCAAAATATTTGAAAAGGTGTGTTTTTTGTTGAAAATATCTTATTTATTAAGATTATCTGAAACTGGAAACTCTACATGAGAAATTAAGAAATTACAGGCTGACATAACGTAATATAAAATTATGTTAGGATATTTGAAAAGGCATATTTTCGTTGAAAATATCTTATTTAATAAGTTTATCAATCCAAAACAGTATTGTTCCTGATTTACAAGAAACTATGTAATGATGCAACTTCTACGGTCACTCAACCTGGTAGAAATAGCACCCAAATCTCGTTCATATCACACTCTAACACCCTATAGAAGTGGCTGGGAAAACTGTGGGCCATATGCCATATGCAGCCCATGAGAAGATTTTAAAATTCAACATCTTCAAAGAATGAAAAAAAAATTAATATTACTCTTATTTCTATCGTTCCAATTCATATATAGCCAATAGTCAGATTAAATAGCAAGTGATTGTATCAAATCAAAGTGTTTTGGACTTTGGAGTGTTGAAATACCCAAGTCTGGACTTGTCTGGAGGGTTGCCAGGTTTGGCATTATTTATTTTATGTTCCGTTTGTGATTCGTATTTTAATTATTTAAAAAAATTGCACATTATAATTGTTGGTTTTATAATTATCTTATTTTTAAATTAAATGAAAGATTGTGAGTGATGATGAGGCCTTATTTTGAAACCTAATTTGGGTTTTAATATTATTAACTTTTATAACAACAATTACAAAAAATAGGTAAATCAATAGTTACAATTTTACATAACATTTGAACCAGTAAAACATTCAAAATTAGCTTCTCTTTGGTCGACATATATGGTGTGTCTTATTTGGGAAGTTATTTTCTAAAGTTTATTTACCTTTAATACTAACGTGCATATAAAAAGTTGAAATTGATAAAAATACCTGCCAATACCAAGAATATTTTATAAAATTTGGTTATATAAGTTCAGTGCGGCCCGCGAGATTTTTAAAAAGTTCCAATGTAGCTCGTGGCCGAAAGTTATTGCCTACCCCTGGACTAGAGGAAAGTGAAATAAAGTGCCTTGCTCAAGGACACAACATGCCACCGAGTCCAAGAATCAAACCCTTCATCTTACAATAATCAGCCTAACCACTTTTTTTTCTCTCTCTCAGATGAAGGGATAGCCCTAAAATGCCAGATTCATATTCCCTATGACATACAAACTTATCCAAACTCACAAATATCTCAAAATCTAAATACAGATTGCTTTCTGTGAGTCATGAATGAAATATAGTTTCACTTATGATTTTAGTTTTAAATTTTCTGATTATGAGTAACTATGAGTGAAAATAATGAGACATCACTTAAGATCAACAGCAAGGATATTGGAGAGAAAACAATACAAAACATGGATGTGGTTTAAATATTCAGTCTCTGTCATACCACTCCTCTATAAATTAGCTACCATTACAAGAGAGAGGGTGCATAGAATATTTGGTAAGTTTAACACTTTTGTTACATAGTGTATTTCATTAAAAATATGGTATTTCAACTGATTTTGAAAATAATCAAGAATTTGACGGGATTAAGTAAAGTAACTGACTTTCTCATTATTAAGTTGCTGTTTGGAACATAGCTTAACAAAAATATCTTACATACAATTATAATAAAAGGTTTTAATTTAAATATGAAAACTTTAAAACAAATATTTTTTTATCATAGAACCAGGCGGGTTGGTATCAAAAGTGTCAACCCTTTCGTTACCATATTTCTAATGAAATACACTGCGTATGATTTTCAATTCATTTTGAAAATGATAAAGAATTTGGAGGGATTTAGTAAAATAACTAACTTTCTTGTTAATAAGTTGGTGTTTGGTACATAACTTAACAAAAAAGTTCTTACATAAAATTATAATGGAAGGTTTAAATTTAAATATGAACACTTTAAAACAAATGGGTTTTGTTTATCATAGAACAAGGGGCGGTTTCAGGCGGGTTACACTATTTTTGATAACATAGTATTAGATACTTGATGCCTGAATAAAAGGCAGGATAGTCATGGCTGGAATGCTTTTGTACATAGGCTTGACCTGTGGCTAAACAATAACAACAACAAGAACATAATACAGGTACAAATGTCAATTTATGCAGGTATGTAAATAGGTGGAAGTCAACTTGTGTTTGAGTATGATCACTTCTTAGACACAGATGGTACTTCTCAAAGAGCAGCAACAATGGAGGATACAGACATGCAGGCGACTGGAGGATGGCAACTGCTCTTGCCTATACTACACCTTCCATGCACTGAAACTATGGAAGTGGTGGTATTTCATTGCCATAGATGCATGTGATATCCCCGACTGCTGCAATGGTAATGACCACCACTGCTGAATCTACGCTGTCTGTTTGTGTTTCTAAGGAATTCCTGTGCATGAAGTTGATTATAGAGAATGAAACATGCACAGAAAACCACATGCACTTTTCAGATAGAACAGCTTCCCTCCTAGTGTCACAAATCTACCCCAACCTCCGGTTCACTGATGTACACCCGTCTCCTCTCTCTGCCTTTTCCACCACCGCTACTACTACATGATTCTTTAGAGGTGTGGGTCCAGGAGTAGGACTGACATCCTTGTCCGGACACCAGCTTCAGATCACTCTTAGTCCCCCCTTCCTTCTACTGGTTCAGCATGATGGGAATCTTAGCTGACTTTGCCTTCAGGGTCATTGAGGTAAATTTAGCCACTGCACGATGACATTAAGTAAGCCTGCAGAGACGAATGGAGGAAGCACCCCTCCCACACACCCCACCCTCAATGCTGGGTACCTGGTTAGGGAACCCCACTAAACTATAGCTCCGTTTCTGTCATCTAACCAGAAAGCAGTGGACATATGTAAACAGGTTGAGGTCAGGTCAAGGCAGAACAGTGGCTAACCTGCATCAATAGGATAACATAGAAGGATAAAGTTCTACCTGAGCCTACGTGGTCCCATCAGGGGTCGGAGCTTATCCCGGTTCCATGTGGCGCTAATTGAACAGAGAGTGCAAGAATGGGACGCCAGTCTGTCGCAGGGTTAACCCCCTCCAGCTACTGCTGGTACTCATTTTCAGCTGAGTGGACTGGAGCAACGGGAAGTAACGTGCCTTGCTCAAGGACACAACACGCGTCCCGGACCGGGAATCGAACTCATGATCTTTCGATCGTGAGCCCAGCAGCCTAACCACTAGGCCACACGCCTTCACAATAGTGCACACCGCCCACCAACAATGATGTCTCACAATAGTATATAAGCACATAGACACTTGTGCCATCAAAAATGACAGCCTTTTCTACTTACAACATTTTTTTTACTAATTCACTGAAGGGTTGGCATTACTGGCGAACATGTGACTCATCCATTTACTGTCATCAACCTTAAATATGGAAGGATATTGTAGACATAATCGGGAATGTAAATTATTTCGTTTTCGAATACTTCCGTTCTTTAAATACTTTCATTGTTGAATACTTTCATTCTTTCAATACAAACATATATATATACTGACGGCGATGAATATCTCTGAAATAACGCGATACACCAGCAGCTTTCATAATGCATGGCACTTTCTCCAAAGCAGGTTAGTTTTGAGTTCATGTGGCATCAACTATTTGATCGAACTGCTGGTGATGCATTTGACAATATCTTAACCCATATTTCCCTGTGGTACCAAACTCTATGGCTTTTCATTTGTATTATACTTATTGATTATCTTTTAAAATTTAATCTTGACATTCAATAATGTAAGTATTTAAAGAACGGAAGCATTCAGTAATGAAAATATTTGCACTTTCGATTATGTCTTCAATATCCTTCCATAGTTAAAGTTGATGTCAGTAAATTGATGGGACCCATGTTCCCCAGTAGTGCCGAACGGTTTAATGATAGTTATAAACATTTAATTAAAAATGATGATACTATATTGACAAAAATATTACAATATTATTTACTAAACATTGAAAGATTTACATGTAATTATCATTATTCCAGAAGTTGCTTTATCAAAATATTCATAATAAATCCGTGAGTCCTGCTTAAAGCAACATAAAGTCAACCTATTACTCCAACCTACTCTCATCTTTATTCTCTCACTCACTCCTTCCCTGTTTATCAATCAGGGCAGTGTGATAAACACCTTATTCTTCCACTCACTTTCATTTTACTTGTCGCTCACTCACACTTTATTATCGTTTGACTGCCTTATACTTCCATGTTATCTCCTTGGCATGACAGCGAATAAAAACATTAAGCTCATTATTTCATGTAGATTATTATCAAGCAGAAAAAACAACTTTAGGTTCAAAGTTGTATTTGTCACAATAACTGATGGGCAAACAAATGTGAAACAAATCAATTTCGAAAAACATCAGTACTCAACACATTCCAACCTCTGGCCCATAGACGTACTTTCTACTCTGTCTGCCTTTTCTACTGTCTCTGCTCTTCAGGGCTGGTTGGTCTCATGTTACCTCCAATCAGGAACCCCTCTCGCTACCCATATTGTGTCTCTCCAGGCCCCACACTAACCCTACGGTCAGGTCTTCCTTCCAAGAACGTCGGTCCTCTAGAATTCCCTCCCTGCACATGTCTTTTTTCCAGCTGCCGACTTGCATCTGTTCCAGAGGAACTTTAACTGCATAAATCCCACCGGTTTCAGAGGGCCCGATAACAGACCCTTCCTCTAGATCAGTGGTTCCCAACCCTTTTTA
>JAYRBU010427203.1:0-10968 GCA_036023795.1 Vulcanoctopus hydrothermalis
TGACAGTAGTGTGATTTGAGAAAGATTTGGTTGCTATTTCTAGCAATTTGGGCGAGCACGTAGAGTCCCAGGGTACCTCTGTATTTATTGTAAGACTATGGAGCTGCACCTGGAAAGTTCCTCTATAGGAAGCAAGCCTGGGCAAGGTTTTTAATAGAAGACCAGCAGTTGCACATGCATGCAAGTCTTCCCTCTCCATGCCACCAATGTTGTCCAAGGGAAAGATAAGGCCCAATAAAGCTTGGCATCATTGCCATTGCTAACAGAACACAAAGAGCCAAAACAGATACTGTAAAGCATCTCGTCTGATGCTCTAACAATTCTGCCGATCCACCACCCTCGACTGATGCTCTATTTATTGACCCCAAACATGTACTGCATCCAACGCATTATTTATTGACCCAAAACAAGTACCACATTCTATCCGAAGCTCTAACAACTCTGCCAATTCACTGCCTTGTAGTTTAAGAGTAAATAGGTGAAGCAGCCTTACTCACACTACACAATGGAAGAGATCACCTCCAGATGGCTGATCAATAGAATATTGGACATACAGCTGAGTGATCAGTGGTTTGCGTCTTTTCACTTATCTCTTATATAACCCTACATTTTGTTTAAATATATATTAACTAAAGTTCTGACTGATCGATTTATTGTCATAAATGTGACAACTTACATTTCTATAAATCTAATGCTTCCTGTCTATCTTGAAATGGAAAACCATTCTAATGTACTGTGCCCTCCTTGAAACACAATGACATTGTTACAAGCTAACAAGGGAGCCTCTATGTGGTCACTCGATTAGCTAGAAATAGCAGCCGAATCTCTCTTAAATGAATTAGCCAACTGTTATATCAAACAGATAAACAGTTTAAGTTCCAAAACCTACACACACATAAACCCAAGTTACTCCTCCCATTGTTGTAGCAGATCTAACATTATTTACCATTATTCCTCTGTACTCCTTGTAGAGTAGAATTGAAATGACAGGGTATATAAGATATTGGATTACCTGCCCAAAGGTCATAAGTTTCAAATTCACTAAAGGTGGATTTATTGTGCTTCTAGACAGAACACATCATTCTTCATTACGTCAGATATAAGGATTAAGAACCAGATCATGCGATACTGTTAATTGTAATATACTGGTGTCCTATATAACAGGGAATTTAACTGTCATCTTTTAATCACTTCAGTTAAACCCTGGCCCTTGAAAAAAGCTCTCAGCACTTGTTAGGTATTTTATATTAAAGTGGTTGGCGATCGAATGGAGACAGCATAACATAGAGAGGACCTTTAGTCATGTTGTGGGCACAACAACCTTTCTAGTGTTGGTACCACAATAAAATGAACCCAGTACACTCTGTAAAGTGGTTGGTGATAGGAAGGGTATCCAGTCATAGAAACCAAGCCACGTGAAATATACGAGCAAGACAAGGGCTGCAGACTCATCTAGGAGAGTGGTAACTCTAAATAGTAATTAACTTGGATGAAAATCACCCATCCAACCCAAGCCAGCATGAAAAGCAGGCATAAAAGGAAGATGATGATGATGATGATGATGATGATGATGATGATGATTTTACTCTTTGTAAGGCATAGGGCCTTGATAGTTTCCCTTCTTTACTAGTAGTCACCAACATCTCATCTTATTGTCACCAAGGTCACGTTTGCTGAGGTAAATCTCCTGCATATAACTGAATTTCAATGTCTGCTTGCTATAATCTCAACTTTCTCATCCCCTGTGAGTTCCACTTGGTTTTATTGATCTGAGCCTGACTTTATGAGTTCTTGAGGAGTGAAAGGGTTAAGTTAACTGTCATGAAGGTTGAACCAAAGGTCTCTCAGTTCCAAAAATGTTTAGAAATTGAGATACATGTCTTCGTCTTAGTTAGAAAGCTCATGTTATCACTGCTTTTCTGTGGTGGAATTTGAACTCGAGATTCTAATACATCAATTCATAATGTCAAACACTTAATAATTTAAGTCAATACTCTCTTACTATGTCAAGATTACTCATGGTCTTTATCAAACAACACTTCTTGTAGGGTTTGAACTCTATTAATTGAATCCCAGTATTGTGAGCTAATATTCTAATTTTTCTCATCTAAAACATCTAGGCACCAAAATGTTATGTGCCACTGTTTTTATGATATTTCTGTGCATTTTTTACACCCAATTTCTTCCAGAGAGAGGGGGGGGGGGAGAACCAATCCCAGTACGTGACTGGTACTATATTTATCGATCCCGAAAGGATGAAAGGCAAAGTTGACATTGGCAGGATTTGAACTCAGAGCACAGGGAGCCAGAATGAATACTGCAAGGCATTCTATTCGATGCTCTAATGTTTCTTCCCACTTGCCACCATATAACATAATGTAGCTCTACTTGTATATTCCATTGATCCTTGAGGGTCAAAACATTAAGTTGAGCTTAGTGGGATTTGAACCACAGAAATGATGGCTTGTAACTTGGCAGTTTTGTCTATGCATTCAAGCATACCAATGATTAAAGTCATTCAAACCACGACCATCCTTTTTTGCAGGCATTGTGTACCTTGGACTACACTATACGATGTGCTATTTTTTTAAAGACTTAAGAGTGTGATTTGAGGGAGATAGATTTGATTGCTATTTCTAACAGGTTGAGCGACCACATAGAGGTTCCCTCATTGGCTCGTCTTTCAGCAGGTTGTCTGCTACTATAGCCACTTGACCATCACCAACCCACCAGAGGTCAGCTGAACCTATTGTTACCCATCATAAATCACAGAATATAAATATTTGGCAAAGTGACACTTATAGAACCTGAGGTCATCTGATGTAAAACCTTGACTTTCTAATAACTTATTAGCAGGTCACTGATGCTGACCTTCATAAATACTTGATCTAGAAGTGACCCACTAAAGTCATAGAATGGGGTCTTTTGTAAATATTTGACCAAGTAATACTGTTATAAGGTCCATGGATTGCATGACCATTTAAAAATATTTAGTTATGGAACAGTTTTTAGGCTGCGAATAGATCTAACTACTTAGAAAATATTTGATCTGCTAGAGTAACATATCAAAGGTCAGTGGATTTGACCTTTGAAAATATTTGATTCTCTAGAGTAACATACCAAAGGTCACTGGATTTGACCTTTGATAATATTTGATTCTCTCGAGTAACATACCTTTGAAAATATTTGATCTGCTAGAGTAACATAGCAAAGGTCAGTGGATTTGACCTTTGAAAATATTTGATTCTCTAGAGTAACATACTAAAGGTCACTGGATTTGACCTTTTAAAAATATTTAATTCACTAGATTAATATACCAAAGGTCACTGGATTTGACCTTTGAAAATTATTGATTTACTATAGTAATATGTCAAGTCACTCAATTTGACCTTTAAAAATTATTGATTCTCTAGATTAATATGTCAAAGGTTACTGGATTTGACCTTTGAAAATATTTGTTTCACTAGAGTGACATACCAAAGGTCACTGGATTTGATCCTTGAAAATAATTGTTCCACCAATATTTATAAGAAGTCAATTCCCTGGATGTGTTTCTTTTGTCTTTAACAGATTATTTGACAAACATGTAACATAAATGTAACACATATGTAATGCAAATGCAGCACATATATGACACGTGTAAGCAAATGTAACACATATGCAACACGTGTAGCACAAATATAACCTAAATATAACAGATATGTAACATACATATAACACATATGTAACATAAATGTAACACAAATGTAACACAAATATAACATGTATGTAGCACAAATATAACACAAATATAACATGTATGTAGCACAAATATAACACAAATGAAACTCAAATGTAACACAAATGTAGCACAAATATAACATGTATGTAGCACAAATATAACACAAATATAACGTGTATGTAGCACAAATATAACACAAATGTAACACAAATGAAACTCAAATGTAACACATATATAACACAAATGAATGTAACACAAATGTAATACATATATATAACAAACATAAATGTGCCTTAATACTCTGGGGAGTCTTTTAAGGGCCAGTGTTTAGCTCTGGTTTCATGGTGTTAAAACAGGATAGAGCCAAATCGCTTATTGGATAAAATAACTCCCGTACCCATTACCAACAACAAATGTCAAATGAGATATGTAGAATTAAGTATTCTACAGAAATAAATTCAATGTTTCCCAGGTCACAAGGTTAACCCCTTGAGTGCTGGTACTTAGTTTGGTTTCATTTTAATGACATTAAACAAATTTGGGATAAATCCAACTATTTACACAACACTGGATAGGATGTAATATTATTACAGATAATGTTCCAAAATAGCCTGGCTGGTTCCTTTTCCTAACACTATGGATGAACTGAGGTAATGTGGAATAGAGTGTACTGACCCATAAACACAACAAATTGCCTACGAAACTAACAAGGAAGTTACTATATGATCATGAGTCAACAAGTAAACCTGTATGAGGTTGCTTGACCTGCTAGAAATAGCAGCTAAATCTCCATGAAATAACACTCTACCATTTAAAAATAAGGACATATTGGATAAAGTAGTTTTAGATACACTAAGTCTGAAAATAATACAGGTTGGTCATGGATGGAACATCTTTGATTATAGGTCTGCTTGATAAAAGTTGACCTAAGACTAAATGATTACAAGACTAAATAACAACAACAAAATTGCAGCTGCAGTTTTGAACACATGATCCATGCTGTCTCAGCTCTACTGCATAAATATACAAGGGAAAAAAAAAACCTGTTGTTGAAATCTGACCTATTTAAACATCCTGGCTAAAAACGGTTAGCTAAAGGTTAATTTTATTTGATCTTGCAAAATAATTTGTGGTTTTAGATTGGGGGGGGGGGGACTATCCGGAGGTTAAAACATTTGACCTTTGGTGTTCAAGTTGGAGTCAACCAAACTTTTAAAAAATAGACCTCCTAATAAAATAATCTATTTTAACTATGCACAAGATATTACATTTGTTGAGGATGGGTGGGTCAATTGATTGAACAGAACACTCTAATATATTACTGGTATTTATACAAGCCAATGAGGGAGCCTCTAGGTGGTCATTTGACAAGCTAGAAAAAGCAGCCAAACTTCACCCTGGATCTCCCTCAAAATCACAATGGACAATGTATCCCTTATATAAATAAAGGTGGGTTGGTCATGACTGGAATGCCTTTGAGTATAAGTTTGCTTGATTAGGGCTGCCTGGGGCTAAAAGATAAAAATGACTGGTACTTGTCGTTATTGACTTTGGAAGATTGAAGCCAGAGTTGACTGTGGTAGGATTTGAACTTAAAACTTAAATTGTTGAGACTAAATACAACTTATTTCTCAAAACTATAACAATATTTGAAAAACATGAAATTTGAAAAAAAGAAATAAACAGTTTTAATGTACTTATACTTTTGATACCAAACCGCCCAAAACTGCCCATGTTTTTATGATAAAAAACCATGTGTTTTAAAGTGTTCATATTTAAATCTAAACCTTCCATTATAATTTTATTTGCAAACGTTTTGTTAAGTTATGTTCCAAACACCAACTTAATAACAAGAAAGTTAGTTATTTTACTAAATCCCTCCAAATTCTAAATTATTTTCAAATTTAATTGAAAATCATAGGCAGTGTATTTCATTAGAAATACAGTAACAAAAGGGTTAATGCAGACTTAGACTTTGGAATAGATTCAGCATTTCATTAGCTGTAAATCTTAGGCTTGATCTTAACTCTTTAAGGCCCTATAACTTATTTCCCTCCTTACACGTCTTCAGAAGCTTGAATGACGGAATAATGTCTAACCCCCCCACCCCACTGTGCCCAAAGCAAATTTTAAGACATTTGTTAATAGACACCTCATGTATAAATGCCTCCCAATGTATCAATTTTATTAATTTCTATATAATTATCAGCATTAATACTGAATAAGATGCTGTAAAAATAATTTTGTTCACTTGAGAATATAATATTTTATTGCAATGTGAAATTTTAAATAAAATGTAATGCAAATAACAAATAGTGAGATAGAACAAATGAGCAGAACGAAATATGAAAACCAACAACAAAGAAGGAATCAAAATCTTAATGGCAAAAAAAAATATTTATATATAAAAACCAAATAAAAACTTAACTAAAAATTTATCCCATAATTATCTGGAAAGTTGTGTGTTCTAGTTGAAAACAATCTATACATAAGTTTGCCTGGTAAAAGCTGCAACCACTGCCTTATGTTGCTTATTCTGTTTTGGACAATTTTTATAGCAGCTTTTTTTCCCATACTATTTGGCTAATTGTTGTCACCACTGAGAATGAATGCTGCAGGGAAAAGTATATCTAAAAAAATCTATTTGTCTAATCTGTATCTAATTTTTGTGTGGGTCCTGATATTTATGGTATGGCCTCAATTGTTCCATTTGTTTACATAAATTTCTTGCTCTTTAACTCTCAACATCCTGTAGGACACGGTTCCACACGGTAGATCATCATCAAATTGACATGAATAACTGAACTATATTTATGGTGAAAGTAAACTATTTTTGTGTTAAAACACCAAGGACGGGTGTTTCTTACCCATAAACTTCAAAGTAATTAAGCTGTAAACCCATTTTTAGGGATTTTCTGATCAATCATTACAGGACTTAGAATATTATTAACAGGATGTTAAGAGTTAATTTCATTTTTACTACTACTACTACTATCTCAGAAATACTAATGACTGTTGTCTACAGTAAAAGTGAAACATTTTTTCTCAGTATTTTCAATATTCTGTTCAGATTAATCTTCAGAAGTAATTGTCGATTGAGAAGTGTAATCATGTATTATTTATAAAAAAAATGTGGAAGAAAGAAAATCATTCAATTTAGTTTTTATAACTAAAATTGCTCTCCAATTGTTACTGATAACAATTGTAAAATATTTCCTAGCAACTAAATTATATAAATCAATAAAATAGATGTTTATAAGGAAGGGTAGCTTGTGATAGCCTGTCAGTGAGCATTTTTGTTGCACTAGTTATCTTATCATGGCTTAATGGGTTAACCCTTTCGTTACCATATTTCTAATGATATACATTGCTTATGATTTTCAATTTATTTTGAAAATAAAGAATTTGGAGGGATTTATTAAAATAACTAAATTTTTTGTTAAATTGGTGTTTGGAACATAACTTAACAAAAAGTTCTTAAAGTTAGAATGGAAGGTTTAAATTTAAATATGAACACTTTAAAACAAATGGTTTTTTCATAGAACCAGGGCGATTTGGTATCAAAAGGGTTAAGTCTGTTCTGGGAGCATGTTGTATTCATTAGCATAGGCTGGTAGTTAGAATATTACATGTCTATTTTGGCATCCAGTTCATGTTGGTATTGAAGTTATTTTATAAAGTTGCTAGTGTAGTTTGCCAACTGACCATATTTTACCTACTGTTATAAGGGAGGTTGAGAATTCAATAGTTATGGTTGAACTTAGAAATAATCAAATTGTGTAGAGATCTCTATCTTATCCTCATTTATAATTGAACTTAAAAATAACAAAATCATGTAAACATATGTTATCACTAACTTAGTAAACCTGATTTCTGTTGGTATTTTGATTTGAAATATGAATAGGTGTATATGGACGTTTTTGGGTGCTTTTGTTAGAACCATGGGTGTAACAAAAGGGTTAAGTGTGTTTATAAAGGAAACTCCTGCGAGAATTTCCCCAGATTTTGGTTAATTACTACAAGCTTTCTAAACACATTTCAATTACGCAATGCTCCTACTGACTATAGCTGTACTCATTGTACTTATTTATAATGAGTTGGATTGGGCTATTGTGTATGGCTAGGGACACAGCATAATGCTGTTGACAGGGTTTGAACTACTGGATTATCAGCTGGCATGCTAGCACCCTAAGGACTTGGGGGTTGGGTTATATATTTTGCTTTCTGATGACTATAGAAATTATTGATTAGATGACTACAAATTATGTAATAATTACATTGTTGTATTGAGTTCTTTCGACTATAGGCACATTGTCAAGTGTTCTTTTAACTATAGGCACATTCCAAGTATTCTTTTGACAATAGGCACATTGTCAAGCGTTCTTTTAACTATAGGCACATTCCAAGTATTCTTTTGACTATAGGCACATTGCCAAGTATTCTTTTGACTATAGGCACATTGCCAAGTATTGTATAGGGGGAGACATACTCCATTGAATTGGTCCAGTATTTTAGTGTCGGGTATTTCATGCATGGACTCTTGTGGTTTTTGAATATGGGGTATAAAAGAGAGAAATAAAATATGATGAAGCAGATGGATATATAGGCGCAGATGGCTGTGTGGTTAAGGAGTTCGCTTCGCAACCTCATGGTTTCGTGTTCAGTCCCACTACGTGGCACCTTGGGTAAGTGTCTTCTACTATAGCCTCGGGCAGACCAATGCCTTGTGAGTGAATTTGGTAGACGGAAACTGTAGAAGCCCGTTATATATATATATATATATATATATATATGTTTGTTTATGTCTCATAACTTAGCGGTTCGGCTTAGAAATCGATAAGATAAGTACCAGACTCAAAAGTACTGGGGTCGATCTGATCGATGACTTCAAGGCGGTGCCCCAGCATAGCTGCAATCCAATGACTGAAACAAGTAAAAGAGTAAAAGCATTATTGTATTATTAGTTTTACCATATATCTTGTCATTTTGTATGTAAATTAATTCTAATTCTTTGAATTTGGAATCAATAGATTTGAAACTCTCCCTCTGGAGTGAAGCTGTTGCCGTTTGCGATCGTGTCTTACAAAATGATAGCAACAACATTAAAGGTAAGATATCTTAATCATCATTGTAATATCACCATCATCATCATCATCATCATCATCTTTTTACATCTGCTTTCCATGTTGGCATGGGTTGGACGGGTGATATTGGTCTGAGTCAGGTCCTAATTTGGAGTCACCACTCTCCAAGACGGGTCAGGGGACCATGTCTCACTTGTACATTCCATTTGGTATGTTTTCTATGGCTGGATGCCCTTCCTATTACCAACCACTTTACAGAGTGTACTGGATCTATTTTATCGTGGCACCAACACTAGAAAGGTTACCGTGTCCAAGATATGACTAAAGATCTGATGTGGCTTGGCATAAAGGTTATCTTTGTTATGTGGGTAGATGTAGGGAAGGTGAGTTTACAAAGATATCTTTGGCAACTGGACTTCAGGCTGTCTCCATAACACTTAGGGAGGCATATCAAGAAGTTCTTAAGAAATTGCGAGGAAGTTTGGCACATTTGGTGGTGGTGGTGGTTTATACCATCCCAAAACATGCTGGCTGTGTATAAATACAGTGCATGTTTATAACAGGAGGAGTCTTGAGAAAGAGGAAAAAGATAAAGCATCAGAATGAGGGGAGATAGAGGAGAGATAGACATATAATACATACTGAGAGATATTAAAACTGAGATATAATTAAATAAAAAATTCTTATTTTACTTCTGCCAGTCGTACTTCTGCAGATTTAACCATCATGTTTCTCCCATTCGGTAGCTAAGGCCCTCCATTTCTCCTACATCCATGGAATGGACAGGCTACTATCTAAGAGAGCAGTAACTCGGAATAAGAACCGATACAGGGTAGAGGGTCCTCTCTGCATAGGACAACCTCTCCAGCTGGTGGCATGATAAAATGCACCCAAGTCATACAGAACACCAAAGTTGTCTGTTTTTCTTTGCTGCTGTGTGTGCAAGATTATGTGGACTGTGGAAACTTGTTCAAGACATGCCAGTATGGAAAAACCGGCATAAAATGCTGATAATGATCATGTTATTCTCCTCCATAACAAATACATGGTGGTTTGTAATGTTTCCTAAGTTTGTATCCTGTTGCAGGGTGTTGTCTTATCATCTTGGGCAAGACTCCACTAAATAAAATACTAGTTGAAAAAAAGCAAATTGTAGTTTTTCAACAGAGAATTGTCAACAGTGAACGGACCTCAGTGAACTCTACATAACTATTTTTGTGTGTTACTATTAGGTTGATTAGACCAGCGGGAGTTACTGTATCATCATCATCATCATCATCGTTTTACGTCCGTTTTCCATGCTGGCACAAGTTGGATGAGTATCATCATCATCATCGTTTTACATCCGTTTTCCATGCTGGCATGGGTTGGATGGGTGATTTCGGCCCGCGTTGATTCCTCATTGGAGTTACCACTCTCCCAGACGGGTCAGCGGCCCACGTCTCGCTCGTATGTTTCATTTGGCATGGTTTCTGCGACTGGATGCCCTTCATATAACCAACCACTTTACAGAGTGTACTGGGTGCATTTTATCGTGACAGCAACACTGGAGAAGTTGTCATATCCAAGACATGACTAAAGAGCTTTCTCGACCATGTGTTGTCTCCGAATGATCACCAGACACTTTACAGACTGCACTTGATGCATTTATCATGGTACCAGCACTATAGAGGGTGCCTTGTCTCTAGCAGGCTAAAGAGTCCTTCTCTACTCTACATAGTCTCTGTTCTATGAGGGCAAGCGTGACCTGAGAGTGTGAATAGGAGATGGGTTATGTATGAGAGGGTGAGAGAGGAAAAGTATGAGTATGGATGAAAATAGGGGGAAGCTGAGAATTGGAAGAGAGAACTGTGGATGCGAGTAGGTGAGTGATGTATGAGAGGGCAGAGAGTATCAGTAGATGGCAAGTCATGTATGAGAGGGAAGGAGCATGAGAAAAAATGGGGTAAGCTGAGATTGGATGATAGTGGGAGAGGTTTGAGGATGTGGGTAGATGAGTGATGTATGAGAGGACAGGAGGGAAGGAGCAAGAGTATGGGTGTGGAGAGGGTAAAAAGGAAGGAAGGTGTGACAGTATTGGTGTGAATGGGAAAGCATTGATTACGGGGAGATGGCAAATGGGAAAGCAGGGATTGGGGGGGGGGGTGGCGGGAAGAGTATGAG
>JAYRBU010428177.1:0-15785 GCA_036023795.1 Vulcanoctopus hydrothermalis
GTTGTTGACGATTGCCGCCGTCAACTGCCGAAAAGACAGACATAAAGTGGGGGGATGTACATATAAAATCGAATGATTCAGAGAAAAAATAGGGTGAAATACATAGTATGCAAATTATGATGATTGATGATAATGATGATGAATAATGACGCAGTCCTCCTGATACAGGAGGACCTCCATCTAGGGCCAGTCGAGGAACCCCACAGATCCAAGCTTACCCTGAACTCCAAGGGCAAGTGCTCTCTCCACCTGTCGTTCTACAGGCGCATACTTAGAGCGGTTCTATCCACTCTTGCCATTTTCGCCACTATCACCCACCTTTCGTCAAATCCCCAATAGGACAGCACCTCCCTCTCCACCCTCACATTCCTTTTCAAGTGAAACTTGAAAAATTCGTTGAGGCCTCGAACAAAGAGAAAAGTGTCTTTCCTCAGACCTCTTTCGCTGTAGCCACCAGATAGAGGAAAACTGCCTTCTCTGTCCGGTTAAAGGATGGTGGCGGGGCAATCATCATGATGGACTAGGCCGACAGCCGGATCCGTACCACACGCGACAGCAGCTGTTCGACAAAACTCCACAAGTCAGCAATGCCTGGACACTGAACGAGTACGTGCAGAACGGTTTCGTCACTTTACGCGCACCTCGGACACGTCCGTCTGACGGCACTTCCATGCCTGTAGAGTGTATCCCGAACCAGCAGCGCCCCTCGGCAGCACTGCCAGGCCAACGACTTCTGGAAGTTATCCATAGTGGTCCCCAACCCGAAAGTTCTACGGAACAGACTAGCCAGTTCATTTTCGTCGACGTCCATAGCTTCACCGAGAACGTCGTCGCTCTTCCCCTCCACTATGCCTCTATAAATTGCCAGAGTGGAACTTCTACCGATCCCGTTGCCCGACTGGTAGAGGGCGATGAGCGCCTGGCGACATTCCAGACGCCAGTCGCCGCTTTACTAATAATATTGGTTGTTTTATATTATTGTCACAAAGATTACAGGGGCAGGTTACGAATGAAATGAAAAATAAAAGCGGCAATATATAAAATATACACATAGATGACGATGGTGATGATGATGATCATGATGATGCTGATGATGCTGATGATGCTGATGTTGATAATGATGACACACATGCACACGTCATTGTCATCGACATCATCATCCTCATCGCCCTACCCCTCCTCCTCATGTTCAGCATCGTCACCACCACCACCACCACCACCACCACCACCACCACCACCACCACCATCATCATCATCATCATCATCATCATCATCATCATCATCATCATCATCGTCATCATCATTATCTTTGACAGCTTCAGAAACCTCATAGTCAAGTGGGTGTCTGGTTTAAGATTTATGCATTTTTGTTGCTGATGTTGTTGTGGTGGTGGTTGGAGGTTCAGTTATTTATGAAGTAGACAAGACATAACAGAAGCTTCATTTGTTTGTATTCACTTGATGCAGTTGTGTGTGTGTGTGTGTGTGTGTGTGCGTGTGCGTGTGCGTGCGTGTGCGTGTGCGTGCGTGCGCGTGTGTTTCTTGCCGCTCGTTTAACCTAAGAACAGCATGAAGTTTGCCATGGCTTGTGTCGTCTGCTTGAACGCAAACAGCGAGAAGTCAGACATTTTTTCTCTCCTTGATTTGCAATAATGGGAGCATAGTAAATAAATAAACAACGATGTATCAAGCAAGAACAACAGAAATAACGACAATAACAGTAATGACAACACCATCTATCATTAACAGCAATGACATCGAGCGGGGGAGGGGGCTTCTACGTGATCGTTCGAACTGTTAGAAATAACAGTCAACTCTCCATCAAATTACACCATGCTGTCTTTAAATAGAAGGATAGATTAGTAAATGTCATTCTAGATACATTGTATAAAATACAATACGGGATAGTCAAGGATGGAATGCCTTTGATCATAGGTCTGCTGGATCAATGCTGACCTGAGGCTAAACAACAACGACAACAACAACAACAACAACAACGACAACGACGACGACGACCACTTCAAGATGCAATCTGCCTTCACTTCGCGTCGTCAACGGGAGAGCCTCTATGTGACCGCTCGTCCGGCTAGAAATAGCATCGTCATTTTCTTCAACCAACTAATAAAACAAACACTCTTCATTCTTCACAAACGTTAGGGAAGAATAGAGCTAATGTCCCAACTGTATAAGCTCAAGGGCTCTGGAGAAGTAGTACCTTTCAGCGCCAGTTATAGTATCTCTCTACTCATTAGTCCTCCCATACCAGGGGTAAAGTCATGTTGTGGCGAAAGCTTCATTCTCTGACTTAGTACCAAGTTCTCTCCAGATTAAAACTGCACGAGGAGGGCATGCTACGCAGACCTGGTCGGATCTAGAGGGACGACCCTCGATAATAATCGTAACTTATCCAAGTCCTTTACGGCGGTCTTCCTAACACCGGCAGATGAAGGTAGTGACTGGTGGATGGGCACCTTGCCAGTCGGATCCCGATAGACTGGATACTTGGCAATCCACTGCGTAGATGGTAGAAGCGAAGATTGTGTAGATCCTATTACCGAAATCAATCACCATCTAAAACAACTTACGCAGAGGCTTCTCATTTATCTTGCTCTTTGTGTTCTTTCATTTGTTTTCCATTCCTATTTTCTGTTTCCTTCCTTTCCTTAATACCACAAGTCCAACGGCGATGGGAACGGATGACAGGAGTAGGGGTTGGTGTAATCTAGAAGCCTCTAGCCCGGAACTTACACGTTGGCAGTGGATGCAAGATGGTCGCGTATTATTTGATTGAGGCATCAGATATTCTCAGCAGCTACATCCATGTCTGAGCAGGCCTGCTACAGGAATAGTGCTGCTCACCCCAAACGGAGAGGGGGATAGAAAAGAATCCTTAAACATCGCATGCCTCAACTCTATCTGACTGGGAATCCACGCTTAGGAGATACACCCATCAGCGCACGCAACAACAAATCAAAAACAAAACTAAGAATACTTCTAATTATTGGAACTGGAAACGTGAGGACTTTTCTGGACCTTAAAACCTCTGAGAGACCTGAACGACGAACAACTGAGAATGGCGGAGGTTAGACCTTCTTTTGGAAAGGAAGACCGTAAAAACAACTTCGGTGAAGAAATTCAATGTTTTACCAAATTCTGTAAGTGAACGCTTTATCTATTTACAAATTAACCAGTTTCTCACTGTCGCCAGTACTTATGTTCCAACTCTTGTGGATGATAAGAAAAATATAGATGCTTTCCATGAATCGCTGCGTGCAACCCTATGGTCTATTAATCCTAATGACATCCTTCTACTTGGTGACTTTGATGCTCGTGTTCGAAAGAATCATGAATCTTAGCCAGATATCATCGGAAGATGTAACGCGAATGAACCACTGTTACTAGAGCTTTCTTCAGAATTCGAACTCACCATTTTCTATAACTAACACCATTTTCCGCCAAAATACCAAACAAAAAAACTACATGGGTACACCCCCGTTCAAAGCATTGTTATCTAATCGATTTTGTCATCACACTCAGACGAGATGTATCAGATGTGCAGCTCACTAGATCAATACGATCTGCTGATGACAGTTGGATTGATCACAGAATAGTATTAACAAAATTGAAAATTAGAATAAAACAATCACCCAAACTCCAGCATAACGTTGAAAGGAAGAAATTAAATGTTAAACTTATTCAAGATCCTAATGTGAGCAAGAATGATCGTGTTGCTTTGAGCAAAGATCTCTGTAATCAACCAGTTTATAGCCAACAACCCGACTAGTTCGATAAAAATAACCACACGATAAAAGCTCTAATTACAGAAAAGCGAAAAGCTAAACTTGACAAAGAAAACAACCTAAAATTCTAAAGTCAAAGACAAAGTTTATCACGAGATCAAACCAGAAACACCGAGAAGACTTGTCAATGGTGGATTGACAAAGCCAAGGAAATACGAGAATACGCAGACATGAATAAATCCCAAGACTCCTTCGAACATATTCGAAAGGTCATTAGGCTCACAAAGATGGGAAAGTTCCCGATTAAATCTGCGGATGGAAATATCACTTTAATTGAAAAAGATGCTATTGAGGCTGAGGTGTTACATCACTAGCTATGATGGGTTGGCCACGTTCAAAGAATGCCTGAGCATCGACTGCCAAAGATACTTATTTATAGAGAATTGTAGGAAAAACGCGTCCAGTAGGAGCTCCAATACGACGGTATAAGGATAAATTAAAACGTACTTTCAAAAACTTTAACATTGAAGGTTCCTCGCGGACGGTTGATGCATCTCACCGTCTGCTCTGGAGGAGAAAATGCCATGTTGGATGCGACTTCTTTGAAAGTAACCGTAAAAAGAAGGCTGACAGAAGGGAGACGCCATTGGAAGCTGGCAGACCAACAACAAGGACTCTTGGACATAGCTGCACCTCAATTCTCATGGCTGTGTTGTCAGTGCTCTATCAGATCAAAAACAGGCTTATACAGTCACCTTAGAACACATACTTAATTTCAATGGAATCAAACTCTTGACACCGAGAGATACCAAGTATACTCAGTGGCAAAACTGCAGTGAACCAATGATTAGGCCATTTGAAACTTGTCACCAATGATAACATAAAAAAAAAAAAAATAAAAGATGATAGGGATGCAATAACCAGTTTTTGACAACACTGTGTCAATTCATTACTCAGGGTAAGCATCTTTCTTACATGTAAGAATATCTCTAATGCTAAAGGATAGCTCTAAAGAGATGGATATATTTTAAAAATTTGCACTTACTAAAGAAATTATGACCTAATAACATTTAAAAGATTTTGTTTCAATATAAAAATCTTTTTACTGGCTCGGTGGGGATATTTTCAAAATATTTGTGTTCTTAATAATAAATTATTTACATACAACAGCTTTAAATTGAAACTGGATAGGTCTTTGTAACTTTATATGAGCTATACAAATATTATTAATTTTTTTTGTTAAGATGGTATGGCCTTCATGCGACTGAGAAGACAAATAGCAAAATCATACCCAGCAGAATTTGAACTTGGAACATAGATATAAGGAGATTGAATAGTCTAAGGTATTTAGTCCAGCAGTCTATCATTTCAGCTGTTTTCTTGGACCTCTACACAAATACCATTAATTCCTTTGAAAATAAGGTGTTGCTCCTGAAAATAAAATCAATCCTACTTCATAAGGATACAATCTTAAGAATGAGCTTAGGTATTTTTACTTTTATATCTATTTTGAATGCTGATATTTGTTGCGATATCTACACTAGTCCAATATAAAGGACTGTAACCAATTTTTTGATAAGACGGCAACAAGTAGAGTAACAAAGTTTTCTGAAGAATGCAATGCAAAGTCTGTGACAGGTTTTGCAGCCAAAAACCCAACTGTTTACTCATTCAGCTACCATATGCCTATACACAATAAAATGGCAATAAAAAAAAAGATAACCATACCAAATATGACATACACAACAGAATTGGCCATTTATTCTCTGTTCTTATGTGTGCTAGATGACAAAAAGCCACGGTGGGTTGCGTGATGAAGGATCACAGCAGGTAGTGAGGCAAAGGACCATGGCAGGTTGTGAGGTGAAGGCTAACGGTGGTTTGTGATATGAAGGACCGAGGCAGGTTGTGAGATGAAGGACTGAGGTGGGTTGCAAGATGAAGGACTGAGATGGGTTGCGAGATGAAGGATCACATTGGTTTATAAAACAAAGGACAATGGCGGGTTGTAAGACAAAGGACTGCGATGGGTTACAAGATGAAGGACTGCAATAGGTTGCGAGATGAAGGACTGTGGTGGTTTGTCAAGTGAAGGACTATGGCAGATTGCAAGACAAAGGACTGCAGCAGCTAGTAAAATGTTGAGACTCCTTCAAACCATACCAGTATGGAAAACCGGATATAAAATAATGATGATGATGACAACCAAAATTCCCAAAGGTGATATGAAAATTATTGAAATGACTTATATTTCCTTATTATAAAAAGAACTACCACTTGGCCTGTGGGTGCCTTTAGCGAAGTCCACTTTGTTACAAACATTCAGATCAGGTTTCCAGTTTGAGGATAACTCAATATCTTGATGTGCTGTTTCCTTGTGTCGTGCTAGTGTCTGTTAGAGGGTACAGGTGGAAATGGTTCCCCAGTAGATGCCCACCACCTAATACGACAAGGGCCTAGACCCGTGAGTAACACCTTGGGAGGCTGCCTTATTTGCTGGCAGACACACCCACATTGGAAAACTGTTTTATTTGCTGGCAGACCCACTTGCATTGGAAGACTGCCAGCTACTGACTTCCACCTGAACTACTTACAGAGATCAAACTAGTGGTTACCAGCTACCATGTCATAGTTTTACCTCCTCCCCCAACTAGTCTCGGAAGTCATGCAAAGGTCATGGGTGCTGCCCTTCCTCCTTTGACTAATCCATAAAGAAAAAATATCCCAGTAACTGATTGGCATGATGCTAATAATCCTAGCATTATTTACATAATGCTGCAAAAATTTTCTACATATTGATATCTTGACCAAGGATAAAAATCAATATAAAATTGAAAGTAAAAGATTTCTTCAAAAATTTTTTGGCAATTTGCTGAAAACATTTACATCTCAATTTTCATATGCAACAATAATTTCTATGCATTAATTTTAGTAGTTTTACTTCCACTCATATCTTTTCATCTGACCATTAATTATCTATTAACAATGTGCCTTTAAATTCTTAGTTGTATATGAATTTAATGTATATAGAATTGTTGTTGGTATGAATATAAATATAGTGTTATCGAGTATTCTTGCTTATTATATATCAGCATGGAAAGCGGACGTAAAACGATGAGGATGATATATAGTGATCCATTACATGCCTAGATATAATTTTACTAAAATTTGATTATTAATACTCAGAGAATAAAAGTAAGTTGAAGTAAAAATACCTATTAACACTTCCACAGACTGTGTAAGGAAATGTATTTTTTGACAACTCAATGCCACACCCATCTAAATCCATTTGATCCAACAGTTTCTCAAGCTGTTATCAACCCTGCTGTGTGTCACTTCTTAAACACTGTAATAGACACTAAATAGCCCAAGCTATCAGCAGAACCACCACACTCCTATCAACCATGCACTGACCCAAAAACCGAATTCTCTTCTCTTTTACCTTCCACCCAACCACCCTTCCATTAAAACACACTCATTTGCAGCTTATGCTTTCTACTCTATCACTCTCTAATTGCCCTACTCTATCCATACCACCTTTTCTCTCTTTCAAAAGGGATAAAAAATCTCAGTGACTTTTTGGTTAGAAGCTTCCTAGTCCCAGCCACGACTAGCGGGGCACCTTCAAATGCTCTCATCACAGATGCCACACCTGTTCCTTCATCTCAGCCTGAAATCACAGTACCAAGTCACTGAAAACTTTACCTGTACCTCCACCAAACTCATACAATGCATTGCAAGCAAACTCTGCAATAGAAATATATGTAGGAAGATAAAAGAGAGAGAGAGAGAGAGAGAGAGAAACTGTAAAAATGCCTTGCACTCATTTGATGTGCTCACTAGCAATAGTGAAGTGGGCAACAACAATCAATCAATAGGCAAAACAGGATATCGTATAGGGGACTGCTTCTGCAAGCATCTCCTTGCTGTCTGCAACAGCACTCAGGGCACCTAAAAACCTATGACCTGATATTTTAATTTATTGAGCCACTCCATTGATCAACTCTAGATTGTTGTTGTTTAGCAACAAGTTGGCCCTAATTGTTCAGACTTATGATTAAAGGTGTTCCATCCATGATCATCCCATCCTTCTGTATATCTAGAATTACATTGTCCAATGTGTTTTTCCTTTTTTTTAAGGATGGTAGGATGTGATTTGAGGGAGATTTGGCTGCTAATTCTATCATGTCGAGCAAACACGTAGAGGCTCCCTTGTTAACTCACTCACCTCACAGTGTTCAGTCGCCACACACCAAAGATCCTCAGGTACCCTTAAACATAAGGAAAAGTGTCTTATCTTTATAATTCACATGGCTTCTCCATCATGCATAAACAGTTTTCCTTTTCCAAATTCGTCTTCCCCTTTTCTGATCTTTACTCCCTTCTTGATCTTTACCCCACTTCCTTCCACTGTTTCACATTTGCAAGCATTCGTACTGATGGGACATGTGCATATTGACACACCTCCCACCCCTTACATCTCCTTTCTTCTCCTGCTAACTTTTTATGTCTTCCTGCTTGTCTAATATGTTTGTGTATGTATATGCAATACTGTACTGCACAATATATTTATAGATTTTTAGCCAACACTGTATTATGCATAGAGCCAGACTAGTTTCAAACCTTTGTTGGGATTTCATCAACAGCTGAGTACCTTCTTTAACTATCCACAGAAACACTGCTTATAAAACCACTATTACTAAGGGCTTAAGTAAATTTGATAGACCAATTTGCATATATAATGCATTCTTGGCAGCTAATTCAATTAATCAATTAGTGGTCCATTAACAGTGTTTTGTTTCAATGCTAAACTGTATGTATAGACAGATATAAACACCTTGTCTTTATATAAACATTTAAAAAGATCATGAATAAAAAAAAAAATAAAAAAAATCTGCTCTGGAATCCAGAATGTAAACACCTTTGTATAGTTAGTATGCTGATGAATGTAGTGAAGAAGACATGTCTTTAATATTTTAAAGTCTGTGCAAGCAGAAATAAATGAAATGATGGTTATCTATAGAATTCTCTCCCATAGTGAGAATTTTACATCCTCATAAATCATTTTTCCTAATAACAGCCAATCTAAAACATAAATTATTATAACTATGCTGATTTTCTTAATAAAACGTATATATTTGCTATAAATTATCAGTGTATTGTTAACTTGGCATTCAGCCTTATATTTTATCAACCTAAACTTGTTAGAAATAATATTAGATTTTCAGTTATATAATGAAACTAACATTAACTTGTTAACATCGTTTAACAAGATTGCTTCTAAGTGTCCACTTCGTTCATTTCCACTAACATTACAAGAAATTGTTTGAGAAATGAAAATAACACCTACACAGGTTGCTTAGTAACACCTACACAGGTTGCTTAGTAACAAATGCAAAATCCAGGAATTTTGTTTGAATATAATAAATATCTTTCCATACATTACAAGTAATCTACTTGAAATACAGCCTACCTTTACTTTACATTGTTATGTATGAAATACAAAAATCTTAAAATGTTTAAGACCAAACAATGTAAAAATAAAGAAAAGAGTTAACCAATTCATTTTTAACTAGTTTAAAGTCTGTCGATACAAAATAATTGACTGTAATCTACCTAAGGCTTAATATCATACCATTGTTTTTTTTTTTAGCAGTGTGTCTGTTCCTAAGCAAAGCAAAATGCTTTCCTTGCCTCTGTCTACCAAACTTGAAAATTGGAGAAAGTGATTACCATAGTGATATGCAGTCAACTAACTATAGTGCACTGCCTTCCAACATTCCAAAATGACATACAAAACAATAACAACAATTAAAATTTGTAATAATATTAAAATATTAAGACAAAAATATTAGCAGGTTTATATCTTTCTTGATTCTACTTTCTTCTCTTGTATTGTCAGTTTTACAGAATTTTCTTGCTATTCAATTTCATTTCTATGTACTATGGGATTTTTAAAAAAAGTTTATCTCTTGCTCACCACCAACCCTTTAATTTTACTCACTTCAGAGTTATATTTTCTTTTATTTATTGATAGTTTAAACAATTATTTAATGGTAGAAACAATTATTAAGAATCAAGGCATGCTTGTGCATTGGATTTTGTTTCAAACTTCAAAATTCGTTGTCGTTGCTGGATTGATTCCCTTCAACAACTCCTACTCAAAAGGCATCTCCGCTGATTTGGTCATGCACTTCATCATCCACGAGGCAAACTCATTCGTGAAGCAGTTGCACTAGAACCCCTCCCAAGATGGTGTAGAAGACGAGGTAGACAGCTGAAAACATGGATTGGTGCAATCAAGTTAGATCTTGAATTGATATCTGGCCCTCAAATATATGGTGTCTGCCTGCCATTGGAATTGCAACTGGTTGACAATCACTGCGTCGGACAGCTGTAATTGTCACACATGGTTGGCTTCTGTTCATGATGCTGTGGAGTCACTCATTGGAGCCAGCTCAACCCATCCTGGGTGAATGCTGACACATGTACAAGTAAGTAATGGTGATAGCCTTTTAAAGCCAGTTCTAGGCTAGGACAAAGATATTGAGTTGTTCAATTTAAATTGTTGCAAATAGTGATTAGAGAGAAAATGTAGACAAGAGGAATGTGATTCTGAGAAGGGATTGGGAAATGTTTTAGTATACTTTAGGCAAAGCACAAAGATGTGCACATTGAATTTAGTCAAGACTTATATACAGCCATCAATATTAGAAGAGCAGAGACTGCTGTAGTATGAGTAGGGAGACGGCTAGTAGTTGTAAATCATTGGGGGAGTGTATGTTTGTCTAACAGACAGATAGCTTTTAATTTTTGCATCTGTGTATGTTTTTGTGCACATTAATTTTATCAGATTCATAATGCAAGGAACGCTTTGCAGCTTCTAATAGTAAACACAACCAATTTGAAAAATATAGAGGAATGGTACTTTACGTTGCATATGAACGAATGAAAAGAATTGATTACCAAAATTTAAATGGGAAGTGTCAAAGCAAATATTTAGAAAAACACTTTTATTCAAAAATATTAAATATTATAGAATAACTTGAAAGGATATAACTTGAAAGGATATGCAGTGAAAATATATTTACATAATTGCAAATATAATTTTAAAACAATTCAAAAATAATATTGCTTTCTTTTGTGTAAATATACCAGGCATAATTTCTAACACTAATTATGTTCTTTTAGCTGAAAATGTCTCCTGTTTTAAATTTGTAAGTAGAGTCGCTATTCTGAAAACATCAATGGAAATTAAGTTGGTTTTTGCATTTCTACCCTTTTTATCCTCAAGACAATAAAGTCATTGATTTGTTTCACCTTAGATATTCATATTCTTATATCATATTATGTGTATCATATTTATGTCAGGCATGCTGTCCTTAGGATTCTGACTTCAAACCACAATGGTTTGAACCAATCTAGGATACAAACTAGAAAATACAGGCAACTAGTATAATTTTAGAATTAACTTCAATATAAAAACTCTTTCAGATTGTCTTATGATTTTAGGAAAAATAAAAGAGTAATTTCAGATATTGTCTTTAGAAAGCACTATCACTAGAACTAAAGCAAAAATCACTAACTCAGTAGATACTTTTATTTTTTCATCTCCTAAATTTATTTGAAACAGTAATTCAAGTTTTTCAACCAGCCAACATTTTACTCTTGCTAAAAACTACATTTTAAATCTTCATCCTAAGAACACCATATCTGACATGAATATGATAATAATAGCTGAAAGATTATCTAAATTATAAGGTTTGGATTCAGTGCTGATCAAACTTGTCACAACTGAGAAGCTATTTGGTAGTTTTAACCTTGGTATCCACTGTTATGCTCTTAAATAAGGTACAATACTTGACTCACAAACATTTTTGGCAAGACAATTCTATAACATTTCAACTTCATGGTATGTGGTAGAGATGTAGTCACTAAATTATTAACTGCAACTATTTACATAGACTTACAGGCATCTCATACATTGACCACATTCCAAACGAAGAGGTCTGTCAAAAGATCCAACAAGCAATAGGACCTTATGATGATCTCCTCACAATTGTCAAGAAAAGAAAGATGAGATGGTATGGCCATTTCTCCCATTCATCAGGTCTTTCAAAAACCAACTTGCAAGGAACAGTCCAGAGAACCTGTAGACGAGGAAGACAGAGGAATAGATGGGAAGATAACATCTGATAATGGACAGGCATGAACCTGGCAGAGTCCCAGAGAACGGTAGAGGACAGAGTGAACTGGAGGAGAGTTGTGACTGTATGTTCACTGGTGCCCCAACAAGCTGCAAATGTTAAGGGATAGGAAAGAAAAGGAAAGGAATCTTAATTTAAAAAGCCACTCAACTCAATCTCACATGAAAAATGTATGTAAAAAACAATTTTAAAGAAATCCTATTGCTATTGCTCAGCCCAGAAATAATAAACAAATATCTTTAAAATATGACACTAATTCCTCAGAATTTAGCAATAGTTTGTACCAGAGAAATATAAGGCATAATCATTTCTTATGGCTACTTCTAAACCATAGATCTAAACATAATTATTAATGGCTTCCAATACCATTAACAGCAATTGTGATATGAGCCCACCAGACTTTATATCTTAAAGCAGCTAAGCTCTAGATAGAAAACACATAATAAAAACAGTATGACTATGGTTAGAACACCGAGCAAATGATTCTTCCATCAGCTAGCTATCTCTGTATCATAGATTTATAGAATCAGAGTTGATCAGGGATGATCAACAACTACAATTCCAATTCTAAAGTTACTATCTCTCCTATCTAACACAAAATATATATATACACAAATAAGTCTGCAGCACCAATTACTGCCCTAGCAATTGGTATTGAAGGCTATCAAACTAATTGGCAAACCTTATCTTACTAACAAAGTACAACCACAAACCTACCAATATGCTGTATTCTCCCCATCTCTTTTATTACTACAACAGCAGTTCCTGCAACTCTGAATTATTGAAATGTGTTCCAGCTATACATAAACTCACTTGATGCACCTAACTCTCCTCTACTTGTCATTTCTATAACTCACCCCACCAAACTCTGTAATGAACATTTTGTCCAATCTTCAATCCAAGAACTGCAACTATTTAAAAGATATTTTATATCTTTTTTTTTCCATGCTAGCATAGGTTCAATGAGTCATCAAGGACCGAGTCAGTTCCTAAAACCCCTCTACAAATGTGTTCCCAGCAGAGATTGATCTTCAGGAATTCAAACTGATCATCAACGATGGGAGGTCCCACAAGGTCTGCGGACACTGCTCCTCATCAGACTAAAAAAAACTGTAGATTCTTAGACTGCAGGTTCCTTATATTAAATATTGAGGAGTCATAACTATTTTGCACACACCAAATCTATTTTGTTCACTTCTACTACAATCATGACCAAAGTATATGAACTTCCAAAAATAACCTAGGAGTAAACAAGATATATAACATGCTTTCACTGTCACACTGCACCTCAGATAACAAAACAGTTCAATATAATTTGCACATGTAGTCCCAGACTAAACTAAAGCATAGCATGCTTATTTGATCTCTGGATTATTTCAAAACGCTTGATTAGTTATTTCTCTGCCATAGATCTTCATGAGAAGAGCTAAATAGAACTACACATAATCATGGTATCTTTCTCATTTTAATCAATATGTTAGTGAGAAAGTGTACAGTTACTCTCTAACACTTTGGATTGTTCCCCTTTATACAGGGTGATTCAGAAGGCTCTTTAGCATTTAAATGATATATAACATTTTTATTTTTATTTTGTTACAATTTTGTTTTTATATATTTTTAATATCTTTTGATATATATATATATATATATTGTTATATATATTTTAGAAAAATGTCATTATCAAAAGATGAGAGAATATTCATTGTCCTAAAAATGGCACAATATAATGAATCAATCATACAAGTCCAAACGATGTGGAAACAAGAAATAAATCAGAACCTTCCTAGCCATGTCACCATTTGCAAAACTTTCAAGCGATCCTGCCTAGGTCAGGAAGGCCAAACAGTCTCAGTGAAACATAGTCATCTGTTACCATTCATTTTCAACAAAATCCACACAGTTCAATATAGCAGGCTTAAAAGGTGTTCCCTATCTCCTACCATTCTATTTAAAGGTGTATCAAATCTAGTGGCATGAAAAGTTTTCATTTGTCAATAGTTCAGAAATGTGCAAAGACTAGTGATGCTAGAGGGACTTTTGGACTTTTGAATCACCCTGCACTTGTGTGGGTTGAATCTCTTTACATGTCTGGTATGTCTAACTGATTAGAGAATTTGTTGACATAAATTTAGCTCTTACATTAAACTGGTTGATTGGCTATACAGAAGCTCCCCCATTTGCTCAGGTAGTTCACATCAACATGTTGCTAATGCCTTTGATAAAGGCAACAATTGCCTTTATCATAGATACACAATCTTTCATAGATACCTATGCATTGTATATCTATGAAATCATTTTTGAATATCAAGGCTGGTGAACTAGCAGAAATGAAAGAGCTTCATCGTTTTTGCATCTGTGTTTCCATGCCGGCATGGTTTGGATGAAGATCTTTTTTTTGAGGTAGTATTTTATGGCTGGATGCCCTTCCTGTCACCAATCATACTTGTTATTTTACATATGGGAATTATACCACTAAACCACAAAATGGCCGGACATATTGTTTTATGGAGAATGTAAACAAACATCACTGGTTGCCTAAGTGATAAACGGTGTCAAGTGATGACATGCACATGCACACAAACACACTCACACATATACGACAGGCTTCTCTCTCAGTTTCCGTCTACCAATTTCACTCACAAAGCATTGGTCATCCTGAGGCTATAGTAGAAGACACTTGACCAAGGTGCCATGCAGTTGGATAGATCACAGAACCACATGGTTGTGAAGCAAATTTCTTAACCACACAGCCATGCCTGCACCTATGTTTATCAAAAATCCTAAATACAAATCTAGGCATTTATTCAACATTTGTGTATATGTCAGGAAAGTATAGATAGCAGCTAGCTTGTTGGTATGTTTTAGTTAAGCTAGATTAACTTATCTTGGCACAGAACATTATTAAATAGCTGAAGTGGATCTCTGAAAACTGACACATTTCTTATCTTTGTTAAAATTTTGCTTATTAATTTCATTTCTCTATTTCAAAGAGATGCTAATTTAGATGTTGAAAGAGTTCTCCATAAATAGTTTCATTTGGAATTCGTCAAGGGGAAGAAATACATGGAAATGGTAATTTTTTGGGTTGTTGTTATGGCTAAGGCAGAATGGCAACGCCCATCACTTTTTTTTGGAAGGCCTTCAAGACTGGTAGGAGGTGAAGGGAGGGAAAAAAACAACAACTCATGGGTTACTGTAGTAGGAAGTTGTGCATCATGATATCAAGTTATTCTTAGATTGGGGACCTGGTCCAAATGTTTACAACAAAGTGGAGTCTGCTCAAGACACCAAAGGACCAGGTGCTGGTGTTAAACCATTCAACAGATTAAGTCTACCAAAGTTTCCAACTACCCAATTTCAATCACAAGATCTGGGTTGAACCAAGACTATCATAGAATACAATTTTCCAAGATGCCAGTGGGATTGAACTTGGAATCATGTGGTTTGGAAGCAAACTTCTTGCTAGAATCTTGTTTGACTGTTTTAGTTTATTATCGCTCTCTGTACTTCATTGGGAATTTAATTTGTGTTACTCACAAATATAACAGTATTTGAATAAGAGATTATACACTTCATGGAAAAGTTATCAAAGGGGAATAGAGAAAGTATAATTCTAATGTTGAATAATAACATAGGAACCAAGCTGCTGTCAATGCTTTTGATACAAGCCATTTAGCATTTTTGATAAACATATAACTGAGAGTACCTTTAAGTTCCATATTACAAAACCACCCATTTTGAAGTGTTGAAATTTAAATTAAAGCCTTCCATCATGTAAGAATCTTTTTTCAAGTTATATTCCAGATACCAGCTTAATAGTGAACAAATTATTGTTGTA
>JAYRBU010429109.1:0-10948 GCA_036023795.1 Vulcanoctopus hydrothermalis
ACCCTTTTCACTTCCCTTTCTGTTTTAGATTGATTCAATTAAGTCTACTTTAACTAATTCATTTTAGATTTTCATTGACCTCCTTATTCTTTTGAACCCCTTCACATATCTGTTCTCAATGCTTCTCTTCCACCATCATAATCTACCCATACTATGTCTTTCAGCTGAACTATGTTGTGGGTAAACACTGAGCTAGTGCAAGCCAACAAGACAGCTTCTATGTAGTTGCTCAATTTGCTGATGTAGGAACTAATTCTCTCTACCATCTATTTAAAATCAGAACCATGTGTCCTTAGTTTTAGGTCAGTGTATCCACAACAAAGATATACTTTCATTTGTTTTACCTGTAGACTGGTAAGTGATGGGAAAGTTTGTAATATTAGACAAATTATCTATACAAGCTAAAAGTAAGGTCGGGATTGCTGTCCACCAACAATACTTCAGTTTTTCCTCTCAACTCTTCGTTCTTGTAACCTCCATTCAAGATGAGTGATCTTAATTTTTGTGTGTAAAATTGATTAATCCAGTTTGGAATCTGAAAAATCCCAGATAAAGAGACTACAATGTTAGTGGCAAGGTCTTTCACAGATCAGTAACATGAGTAAGATGGAGGAAGTTAAGTATGTTAGTATTGATACTCAGTGTTTTGTAAGTATGGAGCTAAAGTGTGTACAACAGTTGTATATTATGGAACACTGTTGTGGTTTACTGGCAGTAGTAAAATTTGGTTAACTTGATTTAATTTGTTTGACTTCAAATTTATTCTCAATACTGTCTATGATGCAAAGAAGTTAGAGTAATACTGCATTTCCATAATACTTGGTACACAGAAGTATATACTGCAGAATGTCAATGAACACTTATGTTTGGATAGGCTAGAGCCATATATGAGTGTAGATTTACAAGTGAATTGCCTTATACCTGAAAATTGGGCAACTATATTAGTATTGAAGTATTATGGGAATCAACTGCCTGGTGAAAACAATGTTATTTGTGTGAGAAATATGAGAAAAAAATAGAATGAGATAGATTTGTTTTGTGGAAATTAAATCTTAGGGATACTACAAAAACAATTTTTTTTTAATGTGATTAAATGAAGAGAAGCTGTTTTGCATTCAAGTTCAATTTATGCATGGAAAAAAAAAATGCATGGAAAAAATTGCCTATTAAATTAATATTATAAAAAGAATGTATGAAAGATTTAAATGTAATTGTCTGAGTTATTTTTTATTAAATACCAATCGATTGATCTTGATACATTTTTGTATGAAATAAATGTACTAATTGTTAGTATTGAGATAAACTCCATATGTAGAAAAATGTAGGTGAATTAAATCCTCCCTATTGAATATTTTACCTGATTCATGTCTGTTATATTTTTCTTACTTTTTTTCTTTTTTTTTTGTTGGTTTTGTTGCATATTTGAAATAGTTCAATTTTAAATTACTTTTCAGAACATAAATGTTAAATTAATATTTTTTTTTAAATAAATTTTTACTTATTTAATAATTATATTTTCTCTCTTAATTTAGAAAACATTTTACATCAGGTGCATGTGAATATACTCAGAGACAAACCTTATTTTATCAATCAACCAAAACCTCTAAAAGCCATGGTGACAACATCTATGATGGTCGGGGATCTTGTCTACACCCTTCGGAGTCAGTCTGACAATGTTGGAAGTAAAATCAAGTATGAGATGCACGATCGTGAGTTCAGTATATATGATTTCTATCTTATCTTGTGAAGTGACAGATGTTAATGACAGGCTAAATGCCTTACAGTATACAATTCCATCCATTAAAATTCTAAGTTCAAATCCTGCCAGAGTTGGCTTTGCTTTTATTCTTCGTGGGTTGAGAAAATAAGTAATAGTTATATATATATTGGTCAATTCAATCAACTATTCTCCCGTCATACAAATTTGGGGTTTTGTGCTATTTGTAAGAAATAAGTAATTTCTATCTTAGGAAAGCAATTTTTCTTCTTCTTTTTTTTATAAGTTCCAACCTGGCATTATAAGAAGAATTTTCTGAATTGTGATTGATTCTTAACAGAATATTAAAAAAGGTTTTTTTGACATATTCCATCTATTTATCTTATATCTTTGTGTTTGCTTTTTGTTTGTCCTACAGCCACGAAGTACTTTGAATTGAACAAAGATACAGGTGACATAACAATTGTTTGGAAGCAGAAATTAGTTTTATATATGTATTATATTGTATACGTTTATGCCATTGATGTTTCTGTTGAGCCAAATTTGAAATCTGATCCTGAGACAGTAGAAATTTATTATGGTGCCCGTTCACCACAATTCTATCAGTCAAGCTACAGTGGCAAAGTTTTAGAAAATAACCAACGCAATCAAGAGTACGTAATAATTAATATTGTTTTCATTTTTTTTCTTTTTTCTTCCTATCAAATCTTTTCTTGCCATAAACCATACATTACAAAACATTGATACTTAGAAATTATTCCATCATAGTTATTTCAATACATGAATAGCATGTATAGAACATTATAACTCAAAACCTTTTGATTGCAAACAACTTGATTCTCACTGGTATCAAAATAGTCTTTCAGATGAAACTAGTGTTAGAGGAGGCATAAGAAGGCAGAGGAAGACATACAGGTAGTAATGTTGCAATCAATGAGAAAGTATAAGTATTCTTTTAATCTTAGACTCACACCTATACACACATATATGCCTCAAGAAATCTCCGTCCAACCCATGCTAGCATGGAAAAAATGGATGTAAAAACGACGATGATGATGATATATATATATACGCATATACAGATACTCCACGACTTCCAACAGGATTCCGACCAGCCGGTCGTAAGTCAACATGGACGTAACTTGAAGACCGATAAGTAGTTGAAAGGGGGGGGGGGTTATATATGCATTACTAGTATGTACTGTACTATGTAATACACTTTTTTATCTTTTGTATGCATTATTATATGTAGTTACCAATATCTTTTACTTTTTCTCTCTTTAATTTGCTTACTATTATGCAGAATGTATCTTTTTTTTTGAAGTGATTGAACCATCAATTGTTTGCTTGGAAGTTCTTTTTGTAGTTAGTCATCTCCTATTCATTCCTTCAAAGTCTCAAAAATACTTCTAGCCTTAACTTACATTGTCAGAAGGCACATGTTTTTGTATCTGGTCTTTGATCCAGAGTATCAACAATTTCTCCATTTCATGGATAAGTCCTTGTCACTTCTCTGTTATTATCATCAACTACATGGGAGCTGAACCTTTTACTGCATCCGAGACTCTTTCCTTGTTCTTAAGAATAATGGAGATACTTGAATTGGACAATGTTACATCATGTGCAATAGCATTTACTTTTCCTTCCGTCATATTGACTAATTATTTTAACTTCCAAATCAAGTGACTTCCTTTTGTTTCTTGCCTGGTGTATTGGTAATTGAAGAAACCTTCTGTTTACCTGAAATATTTGGAGATTGTACATCTCTAGAAGCTAAGAGAAATGCTTGCAGTACGACTGCTGAAGTATCATTGATGCTGAGAGAAAACGCGATGCTACTACTGAGAGATATTGACTCCAGCATGGTGTGTGGAAAACTCATACAGTGAATGGGAATGTTTGAATTTGTTTTATACATGGTCATAACTGCAAGTGGTCGTAAGCTGCATAAGTCATGAGTCGGAGAGTATCTGTATTCTAATTTACAAATATATTTCTCTAATTTGCCACATTTTTAATAGTGAAATTTTTTATTGTTGGATTTGTATAAAGAAAAACTATCTTTATTAGGTGGGTTAAAAGACATTCAAAGCAACTAAGTGTTTAGATAGATGGATGAATGGACAGATGGATGGATAAGCAGGTAGGTATAGCACTAGTTAACCAGTATTAGCATGAGGCTATAAATATAGTGTGTTGGTGTAGTTGTCAGCTATTTCAATTAGCAAGTCATACTAGAGAACAGAAGCCACAGGAAGCTAAAAAACCAAAAACTTAATAGGTAATACTAAAGAATTCCATTCTTGAGCTAGAAGTTTGTAAAATAAATACCATATAGTTAGCATTAGTACTGAATTGATAGATAACACATCACTTGTCAATCAAGTGAATTCATTGAATATTTCCAACATACATACATGCTTAAAATGAAATAAGGACAATTTGAAATGTGTAACATTAAATAAAAGAATAACTATATTTTCACACTAATTGCAACATTACTACCGATATGTCTTTCTCTGCCTCCTCTAACACTAGTTTCATCTATAAAAAACTATTTTGATACCAGTGAGTATCAAGCTGTTAACACTCAAAAGGTTTTGAGCCTAAAAGTGGACAAAAAGATATTTCATCAAATTTATTCAAACTAATAAAACTATTTTTTTTAAGTAATATCCTTCAAGTTTGTATAAATATTGTACTGTGGGATGTTGATCATTAGTTGACTTATGTTGTTTTTGGCATCAATGGAAATGTTGCTAGCTGACTATTTTAGTGGGCTTAGTAATTGTACCTTTATTTTTTCATTTAACTTGTCATTGATAGATCTTTACAACATGTTGTCTGGAGAACGATAAGTTAATAAAACCATTCATATGCATGATGCAATTAGAGCTCTAGACCAAGAATGAATTAATGTTTCATTTCAAACAATGAGAAATAATGGTAGTTTTCTTACATTCATATCACATAAATGTCAATCTCAGCAATATTATAAAGTTTTTGTATCATCTTTCAGTTTTGTAAACAATTTTTTTTTTTTTTTTTTTAAATTTGACATCTTTTCAAATCTTCACTAGAATTGTGGGATTAAATATTGTTGTGAAGTCCTTCTCTGGCAGCAATATCAAATTTACTCTGACAACAATAGCAAATAATGCAATCACAGATTTTCGAATTCAGAAGAAACCTGGTAAAAATGCTGAAGCTTTGGTGTATACCATGAGAAAGTTCATCTTCAACAAAGGTTCCAATGTGTATAATTTAAAGATCACCGCTTCAGATTCAAATATGAGTAATTCTGTACCTGTAAGTAATCTTTTTTAGTGTCAATGTATATTTACCTCATTTCTTTGTTTTGCAGTGTTAGTTAATCTCAGCGATTAACTCAGTCAATTTCATTTTCACTATTAATGTTTTAGAATCTGTGAAAGCTTTCAAAATAATATGGTGAATTTCTAATTACATTGTTATAGTAGTGACATAGTTTCAATATTTGCCTAATTAGCTGTTTTGGATGTAATAAGCATTTACACTCTCATCCTTTATACTGTACTGAATTGAATTGCATCTCCCCATGGTACTTATTTTAAATAGCACTGAGACTGTAAGATTAGTTAGTCTTGGCTAGTGTGTGTAAGTTAAGTTAGTCTTGGCTAGCTCTTTGTTCATCTTTTTCTTTCATATGACTGATACTATAAATTAATTTCACATTTAAAGATTATCATAATAGCAACAGAATTATTCTTTTTAAAAAATTATTTGAAAAGAATGAAGCTTTATCTATTTGTCAATCTTTGTTTGAATTTGGCTTCATTATTCTGTATTGTTTACAGCTGAATAATATAATATATAAACCCAAACTCTTTCTTAGTCAGCAGTTAACTCAGTCACCTTACTATTTTATATTCTAACTTACACTGAATGTAAGTTAGTGCTAACATATTTAATGTAGGGAGCATTAACCCTTTTGTTACCATATTTCTAATGAAATAAACTGCCTTTAATTTTCAATTAATTTTGAAAATAATTAAGAACTTGAACAGATTTAGTAATGTAACTAACTTTCTCATTAAGTTGGTGTTTGAAACATAACTTAACTTAAAAAGTTCTTACATTAAATTATAATGGAAGTTTTAAATTTAAGCATGAACAATTTAAAAGAAATGTTTTTTGCCATAGAACCAGGAGCAGTTTCAGGCAGGTTGGTATCAAAATGGTTAAAAAGCTAACTAGAAATAATTATGCAGTGAGGGGAAAAAAATATTAGTCAATGACTAATATTATTTTAATTTTTTTGGCAAATACAGGAGATAACTCTGGGTATGTTTCTACCTTATTCTGACATCATCAGCAAAACATCACTGTCACAATACTTGCTGAAATAGTGATGAAAGACTCGCTAAGTAAATGTACAAGATGGTTTAGAAATTGAATAATTCAAATGTACCTTCTGCATAAATAAATATAAGTAAGTTAGTGTTTATATATTTAATGCAAGGAGTATTTTATTACTATACCTAAAAGTGATTAGGATATTTGCATAATATTCTTTTTTTTTTTGCATTCATTTTCTGAAATTCATTTATTTTATATTTTTTATCTTTTAGCTGATAATATACATAATTGATGAGAATAACAATGCACCTTCATTTTCTCTCAATGATTACATATTCTTGTCAGTAGCTGAAGATATTGCAGTTGGTACGGAGATTAACGACAAAGGTTTGAAATGATTATTTTCTATAAACTTATAAATATTTCTGTTTAATTATATTGGTGGGACATTAAGCTGAAATTAACCCCTTTTGTGGCCATATATCTAATGAAATACACTGCCTATGTGTTTCAATTAATTTTGAAAATAATCAAGAATTTGGAGGGATTTCGCTAGTATTTAAAACATAACCTAACAAAAGGTTTTTATATAAAATTATAATGGAGGGTTTTCATTTAAAATGAACACTTTAAAACAGGGGGTGGGGAATATCATAGAGCCAGGGGTGAAACTAGACAGTTACATTTTATGCAGTAGATACATGTATTGCCAATCCTTAAATGTGTAAACTATTAGTTATTTTATTTTATATTGCAATTTGTGAACAATAGCGATGTTGGTTAAAGGTTTCCAACAGTCCAATTATTGGTTCACTGAATTCCTGACAGTGAGTGTGATAAGGAAGTGTCTGTAACTCAGTGCAGAACAAATATCTTGAAGCACTTTGCCAATATATATTGGCGAAAGATACACGTACATACATACTTCTATGTATGACGGCCTTCTGCACAGTTTCCGTCTACCAAATTCCACTCACAAGATAATAGTCGACCCGAGGCTATGGTAGAAGACACTTGTCCAAGGTGCCACGCAGTAGGATCAAATCCAAAACCATATGGTTGTGAAGCGAACTTCTTAACCACATAACATAGCCATGCCTGCATCCATTGTTAAAGAACTTTTAATTACTACTTATACTTTTAATTATTACTAATACTAAAATAGAACTAGATATTTGTTAGAAATTTTTTTTTTTTTGAGGGAAGTGGGTATGCGACAAAGGAAGTTTTTGGTTGGTAGTTGATTATAATAGATATCTTTGTATTACTTCATTTCTCTTATTCATAATATAGGTCAAGTTAATGTTATTTTACTCCAAGGTCGACTTTCTTTTCTTACTTCTGGTGGAGGTGGTCAATAAAATAAGTACCGGTCAAATACTGGGGTTAGTTCAATCAATTGTTCCCTCCTCTCAAATATGTGGCCTTGTGCCTATGTAAACTAATCAGTATTACTTATTTTTCCTCAAACTTTAGTTGTGCAGCTATTTATATGCACCAGTGCATGAGAACATACTTGACTGAATACACAAGTTTAGTATTGAAAATTATGATGATCCAAAAGTTCTAATATATTCCTTAAAGCCTTTTTAATTCATGTATGGACAGGCTAAAAGCAGGATTAGGATTACTAATACAGTCAGTGGAAACTTTTAGATTTTGGTAGGTGTTCGGATGAGTTACTTAAAGTCTTAAAAGAATTCTAATAGACGGTTGTTGTTTTTAAGTAACTCTGATCTTAAAGATTTAAACTGCTATGATTATTCATAGATTTTTGTATTGCTTTATCTTGGCAAGTTAACTAAATTGGTAGTGCAAAAATTGAGTTAGGAATTTTAGGGGAACTGCCTTTATTTACAGCAGTGATATTTTTCTCTGCCAGAGAACAATGAAGATGGGAAGTTGTCACCAGATAAGTAGGTGATTGTTTTCCTTGTTACCTATTAGTATCACTTGGGCTAATCCCCATTTGTTTACTTGACCCAATTTACCACCTTTCCACATGACCTAATGCTTCTCACTTTTTACCTGTGTAACCTCACATAAATATGTACCTCATTAGGCCCAGGCTGACCTCGACTGCTTGTGCTTACACTATGGTTGTATATGTGTGTTAACAATTCTATTATTCCAGTGGCGTTACTGTTCAATACAATACAATTATATTAACCATGAATTCAATACACACATTAACAATTCTAATTACAACAGATTCGCAAGATGTTTTATGGGAATTCAAGTCATGTCACCTAAGTAAAATTGGACGTAAAACTAATGTAATCATAAATTGTGCACTCATACAAAATTCAAATGGTTTAGAATATTCTAATTCTCAAATCAGTGCAGCCTTTAAAAATGAACTTAAAATAGAAACAAAAGGGTATATGTAAAATACAATTAAAGTAACATTCATTTTTCAGTTGATTTAACATGCATAGTATTATATGAAATAGGAGTGAAGTATTTTAATGCATTGAAGAGGAATGGTTATTTTTTTTAATGTTCTATATCTATTTTACACAAGATTTTGATTACACATCCTTTTCAGCCGTTAAAATCACTGCAACTGATAGAGATAGTGGAAAAAATGCTGAAATTGTATTCTCAGTCACTGATAAGCACTTTAGAGTGAAAGGTAATCAAATAAGCAGTGGACAATATCAAGTTACTCTTATTGTCAACGAGTAAGTAACCTTTTATAGTTTTCTTTGGTTTCATTGGTAACAGTTGTTGCTTTCAGACACAACAGCATCTGCAGAGCATTATATTCTGCTTAGCTTCCAATATTTTAATGTAATGTTGTGCATGTATTCAGTTCATTTAGTTGAGTAATTGTGACAAGCTAGAGTTGAAGAACCTGCTAAGGATTTTAACTGGTACAAGTGATGAATATATTAAATAGTAAATCAATACAAAATAATTAAGCCTTGTAACATGACTAGGCTGATCTATCAACTCATAATTTTTATACTAGAAAAAATACAAGGCTGATCTATTCAAGAATTTATATATTTTTCTTTGTCCATTGAAATTTGAATATATTTTACAGGACTTTTAATTATTTTTTATGAAGTAAAAATAGTCCAGTCTTATTTAGTATAGAAGCATCAGTATGCTGTGCTGAAAGGGTTAAAACTGCAAGCATGCCATGTAACTTAGTACCTGGTTATGGAAACCCAAATGACTACTTTTAGCTGTCCTCTCAATCTGCTATAACTTTATTAATTGGGATTTCCTGATTAATAAACAAAAGTAGACAATCTGAGATTTGTAGAAAAGTCAATAAGGAATATCGGCACTTAGTGTCATGATCTGTAAGTTGGTAGAAATAGTGGAGTATCCACCTAAATGTTTTGTGGTGTATAGATTCATCAAGTTTCGAATCTTTATGGGCTGCACCTTGCATTTCATTGGTCCAGAGTGAATAAAATATTATCATTCAGTACAGTTGATTATCCAAAATACCTGGAACTGGAAGTGCTTCGGATTTCGAACTTTTTCAGATTTCGGAATGATTGCATATTTTTATCTATAAAATTGGACAGCTTGGGGATGGGACCCAAGTCTAAACATATTATCTATTTACATTTCATAATACAGCTTACACATATAATGTGAAGGTATTTCTATGTAAATTTGGCACTAGTCTAGTTTCACACAACATATAACAATTTCACTTTGGGAACATTTCACTTTTCACCGAAACTAATCTACTTATTCCATTTTTTCACTTCAGCTTGGCAACCACATAAAACAGCTACACATCACTTTCGCTTTTTACACTTGTGTTTTATGCTCACCTAAAATACTCCACCCTCTTTTTTTTTAAACATTTCCAAATAATTAGTGAAATAACTTTTAAAAAGTTACAAAATCGAAAATTATAAAATAGTGAAATAACTTTTAACGAAACATATTTTCCAGTTTGATATTAGTTTGCAAAAGTTGAAAAGGAGTGGTTGCTCGACCAGCTAGAAATAGCAGCCAAATCTCCCTGAACAAATAGTAAAGATCAAATCACATCCCTTCTTCCTTTTTTCTTAAGCATTTATGAGAAAGACAGAAACTAATAAATTAGTGACATAGCAGCAGTCTTGGAATATAACACTTTGTTTCAGTTTCACAAATGAATGATATCAATAATAATATTGCTCTAGCAATTATAATTTTAAAGAAATGAAGGAAATAGCTACAATAATTTGTGGCCAATGCTCGACCACCACCTGGCTCAAGTGTAATTTACAGAATATCAAAGTACTTTGACATTATGGAATGGCAAATGTATGTGAAAACAGTGCATCATGCTCCATGATAGCCAACATAAGTATGAAACATTTATAAAAAAGAGCTAAAGATATTAAATAGTGAAATAATTCTAACCAAATATATTTTCCACTGGTTCATATTTTTAAATGCCAAATAGATGAGTAAAATTTATTTAAAATATATTTGTGGTAGTGAAATTCAGATTTATTGTAAAAATGTTTTGTACAGTATTTACTGTACCTTTACCAAAAAAGATGATGATCATTGCTTAAAAAAGGAAGATAAATGCATCGCCAAGCACTACAAATTGATGGCTTTTTAAATGATTCAAGTGACATCTTCCGTATTAACAAGGGTTTTTTTCATAGTAGTCGCTCCTTCATTTTATACACTACCATAGTTTCTTGTTCTGTGGTGAACACACGCTCCTCTAGTCTTTCAATAAGTTCATCACACATTTTCACTATTATCTATTGGTACCTTTTCCACCATGTTAACCAGGTCATCTTCATTGTCATCATCTTCATTGTCATCATCTTCATTGTCATCGTCTTCATTGTCATCGTCTTCATTGTCATCGTCTTCATTGTCATCGTCTTCATTGTCATCGTCTTCATTGTCATCGTC
>JAYRBU010431005.1:0-10937 GCA_036023795.1 Vulcanoctopus hydrothermalis
CCTATTTACATATGCCCTCAAAATATACATAGGTATGAGCCAACAAAGAGCCTTTACATAGTTGGTCGACCTGCTAGAAATAGCAGCTAAATCTCTCTCATATCACACTGTAACATCTTAAAAAAGGATAACGCAAGCCTAGAGACATTATTTCTGAATAAAAAGACAGGATGACCACAGATGAAATGCCTCTGATTATAGATCTGCTCAATCAGAGCTGATCTGGGCTAAACAACAACATATATAGAAACATTTCCACATACATACATACATACATTATGCATGTGACAGCCACCATATATTCCTGCTGACATCTAGGTGAACTGAGACAATCGTAGAATGAAGTCTTCTACACTGAAACCCAATGAAACAACTGTATCAGATTTGAACTCATGACCAATGAGTTCATCATCATCATCATGTATTCGCTACAACTTGCACATGTGTCAGGCACAATGACGGACATACCACATATTCCATTCTTTCATCAGTGTCAAATTTCATCAGTTGTCACAACACCACTGTCCTCCATCAGGGTGTTAATCATGATTTTGGAAGGACGCACACGGTTCATCCACCCGTGGGTTGGTTCCCAGATAATGACATGGCTGGTGGGTAACTTTGAGTGTCGCAGACAGTGCCCGGCAAGCTGCAGCCATCCTCCTGCTATTTTGTTGGTTAACTGAGGGAGGTTGCCATAGCATTGCTCATTGGTCACTTCCTACATCCAGCTGACACTGAAGCCCATCTAGAGCATCTGAGTATAGCAGCCATTGAGGGACTTGGCCAAGGACACTCACTTTCCTACCTGTAAAGGAGGATTGTCTCAATTGCTGTGATGAAGATTCTCTTCTTGTGTTGTCTGAAGAGTTTGGAGGTTCAGATATTCTATCCAAGTCCACCAATGAGCTGCTAGTCCAATACTTTATCCGTTCAGCCATGTTCCATTACTAGTAGGCTTTTGATCAATCAAATTTGTAACAACATGGATACATGGACATAAAACTGTTCTTTTAACCTTCAAAACCATTTTGACTAAGGTTAGGTAAGTGTACATTTACAGAGAGGGAGGAGTCAGAGGAACATTAATGTAAGGAAGGAGTATGTAAATGAATTAGAGAGATGGGCTAGAGGAACATTAATGTGAAGAACAGGTGTGTACATGTACTGAAATATGGAGATTAGGTGAACTTTAATGTGAGAAAATGAGTGTATATGTATAGCAGGTAGCTGGAGAATATATCAATACAAAAGAAATTTGACCCTTTCACTTTTAATTTCTTCTTTCATTTGTTCACTGTTGCTGAAGTTAGTGTTGCTATATTCCTACAGAAATGAGGAGAAACTTATTCAAACAATCCACCGAAGAGAAATTCATTAAGCAACTTTCCAATTATTTATTCATATATCTATCTGCCTATTTATTAGTTTTTTAAATTTTTTATATTTATCCAGTTATCGATCTTGTTAGTTATTTAGATATTTCTGAATTTAAGAAAAGAATCTTACCAACAAAATAAAAAATGAGCAGCCCAAGATGACAGCATAGAAACAATGAGAGGGAGAAGGAGACGAGGATGAGGAGAGAGAGAGAGCAAGAAGTGTAAATGATAGTGAGACAGAAAGCAAGCAAGCAGAGGTGAAAAAAAGAAAGGCAAAGAGAAAGGAAGAAGAAAGGTAGGAAAAATAAAAAATAAAATAAAAGAGGTGGAAAGAAAGAATGAAAGAAAGAAAAGTAGAGAGAAATAAATAAAGAAAGAACGGTAGAAAGAAAATAACAGGATGGGTGAGAAAGAAAGCAGACAGACCAAAAGACCAAAAGAATAAAAGACAGGCAGACAGGCAAAAGAAAGGTGGAAACAAAGGCAAAAAATAAACAAAGAAACGAAGAAACTATTGAATATATAACATCCATTGTATATGCCAAGTCTTCAGAGAAAAGCTAAAAACCAATGTCAAACCAAAGAACTGAAGAAGTAAAGTAATGGAGTTTTGTAAAATATCCTAACGTCACTCATTTCTCATTGTTACCATCACAGATTGTCTGAATGCACTGATAGAGTTTACATCTGCTTCAGCTAAGATACTTTATGGATCTAAGGAGGAAACATTAAGTTGAATAAATCCCATTAAAGAATTATGTGTGTGGTGTGTGTATGAAGTAAACTTTTCTGAATAATGTATATATACTTGACTCAGTTGTTGTTGTTGTTGCTGCTACTGCCGCTGATGCCGTTGTTGTTAGTTTGCTGGTGTCAATATTGTTGTACAAGATGGGGATGGTGGACTAGCAGAATCGGTAGAGCATCCGATTAAATGACTTACAGTATTTAGTTACGCTCTGAGTTCAAATCTTGTCAGAGTCAATGACTGTGTCTCTCATCTCCCTGGGGTTGATGAAATAAACACCAGTAATATACTGGGATCTGATTTAATTGACAATATAAATTGTGGTCTAGTGCCAATGTAAAAAATAAGTATTTGTTGTACAAGAGCCAGTAAGTTGTCAGAAACAGCAGAATGTCGAGCTAAATGCTTTAAGCCATTTAGTTTTATCCTTCAACATTCTGAGTTAAAATTCCACCAGGGCCAAGTTCAACTTTCATCCTCCAGGGAGAGGTTTAGGTTTAATAAAATAAATACCACTTGTTTTTATTGTTGTGTAGCTCCAGGTAAGCCTTGAGCCAGAAAGACCTATGATCAAAGACGTTCCAGCCATGACCATGCAAATTTGTTCAGACATAGTATATACAAGACTTCATTATCCAATGTGTCCTTCCTTTTTTAATACAGTAGAGTCTGTTTTGAGGGAGATTATAGCACTCTAATCTCTCTTCTACAAATTTCTGGCCATGTGCCAATATAAGAAATCACCATTGTCATTTGCAGAAATGGGAGACAGCTGGAAGAAATGTATTACACTGTTTAGTTTTGTCCCACTATATTCTGAGTTCAAATTCTACCAGGGTCATCAATGAGAGGGTTTATAAAATAAGCTACCAGTTGTTCTTGATGTTTAGCCCAAAGTCAGCCCCGATTGAGCAGACCTATGATCAAAAGCATTCCAGCTGTGACCTTCTAGTCTTTTTGTATATCTAGGATTACACTGCTGGCCAATGTGGTCCTCCTTTTTTAAAATGGTAGGGTGGAATTTGAGGGAATTTGGTTGCTATCTCTAGTAGGTTGAGCTCCTGCATAGAGGCTCCTGTGTTGGCTATTTTCAGAATTTGTACTTCATACCCATTTTGAAGTAAATACCAGTAATACAGTTGAGTACCATAGATGATGAAATTGACAGGGTTTTAGACAATCAGCTGAGAGGCTGTCACTAGTAGTGTAGTATTATTTCCATGGCCAAAATACAACACTCTCAACAACCCATTCAACCTAACTGTAAATAGGTACCATGAGTGATATAATTCACCACAGTAGGCAATGGCAGTGACAGTGGTGTGGAATTGACCAGTGTTTTATTGGCTTTTAGTGCTAAGTTCAATTACTCCTGTGAGAAAAGTTACCTACAGTAGATCAGCACAGCATCTTCTCTTGGGGGAGATATATGTCCCATTCATTTAACTCTACAGAAACTGGAATTGAACACCAGCCTTATAGATACTCGGGATTCAAGAAGGATTAGCTATACCTGGCTCCCATTGAGTCAATTTAAGAAATCAGTATTCTTATTATTTCTAAAATGGTATGTTTGCAGAAATACTAACATTAATCTAATTAAAATCTGTCATCTCCCCCTCTCTCTCACCAAACATCTTTATTATTACTAGCATTCTAATTAAAAATCCATCATCCCCCCTCCCTCTCACCACCCGTCCTCTCCCCATTCGTCTCACCTCCTCATTTCTCCTCACTCTCTCCCGGCGTCTTCGATACCCTGACATCCCTATTCACTCACCACCCATCCTCTTCCCATCCAAACTGCCTCTTCATTACCTCCCTATTCTTCAACCTAACATCTTTATTATTACTATTATTATTCAAATTAAAAATCCCTCACCACCCAACCCACCTGTTCACACTCCCGGTTTACACTTGCCCTCAAGGAGCAGAGACTACGTCCTCCCTGGTGCTGGTGCCAAATAAAACAAAATGCACCTCGTTCACTTGGTATAGTGGTTGCCAGCCGAATGGAGACAGCATAGGGTAGAGAGGACCCCCTAGTCATATCGTGGACATGACAACCTCTCTAGAATTTGTGCCATGATAAAATGTACCCAATACACTGTAAAGTGGTTGGCAATCAAACAAAAAACATAGGGTAGAGAGGACTCTTTAGTTGTGTCATGGACATGACAACCTTTCTAGTGTTGGTGCCACAATAAATGCACCCAGTACACTGTAAAGTGGTTGGTGATAGGAAGGGCATCCAGCCGTAGAAACCAAGCCAAATGAGACATACGAGCGAGACGTGGTCCAAAATCACCCGTCCAACCCATGCCAGCATAGAAAACGGACATAAAACGATGTTGATAATATATATGTAATGTCACAATTATAAAACTGTTATATATATCTGTATTTCCATGTTTCCTTATCAGCTTGCTGAACAACAAGGGATTGATGTTGACACAATGTTGATAGCACTTGAGAATTTAGATGACTCACTTACTCCAATGGATTGGATCCAGAACCAATGGCCAAATTATATCACAACTGCTATAGCCATGATAGTTAACAAAACTGGAGCCCATTTCCATAAAGAAGAAGTAACCTGTGCCTTGAAAAAGAATAAAGGCAATGTAGATAAAGCAGTTGACGAATGTACTAATTCTTATCTAGAAAAGGTATCTACAGTTAATGTATTTCCCCATGTTAGGTAACTATTAGTTGCTCCATGTAACATAACTGACAATCCATTCATGTTACACAACATTGTGTTGTGTTACACAAACTAACAATCCATTCCTCATACACAACATTGGGTTACATAACTAACAATGAATTAATGCTATGTAACATTGTTTCATCAATAACAGCCCATTCCTCTTACAGAACATTGTGTTACACAACTAATCACACTTCTTATAGCAGTGAGTGGTTGCATCTGTCAATGGATGATACCAGGTGTTTGTATCTTGTCACTGAGTTGTTGTTGTTTTGTTAGTGTGTGAGTATGTCTGTCAGTGTGTGACTGTCTGTCAGTGTGTGACTGTGTCTGCCAGTGGGGGACCGTGTCTGTCAGTGGGGGACCGTGTCTGTTACTGGGTGACTGTGTCTGTTAGTGGGTGACTGTGTCTGTTACTGGATGACTGTGTCTGTCAGTGGCTGTCAATGGATTACTATCACTAGGTGACAGTGATTGCTACAGGGTGAATGTGTCTGTCAGTAGGTGACTGTCTGTCGGTGGTTGACAGTGATAGCTACTGGGTGACTATCTGTCAGTGTGTGACAGTCTGTCAGTGTGTGGCTGTCTGTCAGTGTGTGACTGTCTGTTAGTGTGTGACTGTCTGTTAGTGGGTGACTGTGTCTGTTAGTGGGTGACTGTGTCTGTCAGTGGGTGGCTGTCTGTCAGTGGGTGGCTGTGTCTGTCAGTGGGTGACTGTATCTGTCAGTGTGTGACCGTGTCTGTCAGTGTGTGGCTGTGTCTGTCAATGTATGACTATGTCTGTCAGTGGATGACTTTGTTAGTGGATTACTATCAGTAGGTGACTGATTGCTACAGGGTGACTGTCTGTCAGTGGTTGACAGTGATAGCTACTGGGTGACTGTGTCTGTCAGTTGGTGATTGTCTGTCAGTGGGTAACTGTGCCTGTCAGTGGGTGACCATGTCTGTCAGTGGGTGACTGTGTCTGTCAGTGGGTGACTGTGTCTGTTAGTGTGTGACAGTCTGTCAGTGTGTAACTCTGTCTGATACTACATAGCTGATATCAGTGGTTGACTGTAGATTGTCATTACATCCCATTGACTACAGGCTTAATGAGACTGTGATATAAACAATAAGATACATGTTTTAGATCTGGTCTGATGGAGAGGTATAAAATTACAGAATTGTGATAATTCCTGTTCTTCTGTGATAATTCCTGTTCTCAATTATTATTGTTTTCATTCCTGCATTTTTTTTTGTCTGTTACACACATTTTGACATATTTACCTTCATTTCAGCTGAAAAAGTCGAAAGAATTTGGTAAATTTTCTGAAGAAGATTTCAAACAGGCTTTTGAGAAACACGGTGGAGTTTTTGATCTTATTCTTGAAGACTTATTTACACCTAGTTTGGATGAATACAAGAAGAGGATTTGGGCTAGAAAAGAGCCCCCCGATTGTCCGTTATCGGTTGATTTGATTAATCTTTTACAAAACAATGACGTAGATGTCCAAGTAAGTTCTGCAACAATTTCTTCAATCATTTATTCCATCCAGTTATGCATTTTTAACGGAACATACATCCCACTGCAGGTACAGCTTACTGAACAAAACACCTCTCATCCAAAAATGACAACAGCAATTTGTAACAAAGTAATTTTATTTGAAATCTCTGAAATAAGCTACATCGACTCATGAACTTTAAGTCACTATAACAGATCTAAATGTTAACAGAATTAATATCTCTTTCATGATTTAAATTGAACGATTCTAGAATTTCGTAGGAAAACTCTTGGCGTCGATCACAACTTGGCAGTGCCTGGGCATGGAGTCGATGAGTGTGTTGATTGTCAACTGAGAGATCTTCTTTCACTCATCCTCAAGTTGAGCAAACTTCTCAGCCACATTCATAGCTCGTTTGTCAACCAGACACCTCTCCAGCTCTCCCCACAATGACTTGATAATGTTTAGGTTAGGTGATTGGTTTGGTCACTCCATGAGAGTCACACAACAGTGTTGGAACCACTCCTGCACTTCAGCCACATAATACTTTGGATAATTGTCCTGCTGGTAGATGAAGCCATGACCGAGGAAATGCTTTACATATAGAAGCATCACATTCTCGAGAATGTCCATGTACATCTTCCAATCCATGAGCGATCAATTCTATGAATAGGACTCATTTCATTTTCAAATAAGGCACCCCAAATCATAGCTAATTTGCTTCTGTGCTTCATTGTTGGAAGTTGGTATTTGGAATCGAAGCGTTTGCTTTCAGTGTGATGGACCCATCTAATACCATCACTACTGAACAACAAGAACTTACTTTCATCTCTCCAGAAGACGTCAGACCATTACTGACATGTCCAGTTGAGGTGTGCTTTGGCCCACTTTACTCACGCATTCCGGTTCTTTGCATAAATGAATGGCTTCTTCACTGGTCTTCGTTTATGTGACACATCTTCAGATGTCATTTCAGAGAGTCTTTATACTGCTTCAGGACACTTGCCACCTGCAAGTCAGCCATAATAAATTGCTTTGGGAATGCAATCGTTTTACATCAGAGCCACATGACCACACCAGTGAAGTTGACGTCTCGTTAGTAGCACCTGCATGCCACTGATTTTACTACGTGATAGGGCTTCTGTGTTTGATACCATGTCCTGCCACTTGACCTTACAGATTTTATGAAGACAACGAAGATAGAAGCTGTCCAATTGCTTTATTCGCCTATAGTGCAGGGTCCATGATTCCGCACCATACAAGAGTGTAGTTAATACCACTGCTTTATATGTTTGAATCTTTGTATACAGTGAAATATCTGGGTCATTTCAAAGCCGATTTGTCAGCCTGCCAAAGGCAACACTTGCTTTGCTGATTGTAGAGGAGGCATCGAGATCCATAGTCGGTTTACTGGACACTATTCTGCCCAAGTAGGTAAAATCCCCTACCATTTTTATAGCACGTTTCCATCAATAGTGATTTCTGGATTACATGGGAATGATCCAGGTCTGGGTTGGTGCATCACTTCAGTCTTCTTCCTGCTGATTGTGAAACTAACGTATTTTTTTTTTGCAGCAGTTGAGAAGCAGTCTGTGATTATTTTAATATATTCAAAATGTATAGACATATGTGTGTGTGTGTGTGTGTGTGTGTGTGTGTGTGTATAATTAATATATATATCATCATCATCATCATCATCATTTTACGTTCGTTTTCCATGCTGGCATGGATTGGACAGGGGATGTTGGCCCCGCAACGATTTTAATTGGAGTCACCACTCTCCTAGACAGATCGGTGGAACACATCTCACTTGTATGTTTTATTTGGCTTGGTTTCTGTGGCCAACACACCACCACGCTATATCTTTTGAAAGATGTAGCATGGTGGTAGATGTGTTTTAAGATGTTGATGTATGCTTGGTCTAAACCTTTGGTTTGTTATGGTTGTCATCACTGCTGGTATTTCTGCAGTGTCAAATTACTTTTTGGTAGTCCACAAAGGCTGTGCAGAGTTGGATGTTACATTCAGTCAATTTTTCGATTAGTTGGTTTATGGCATGTAGGTGATCGATGGTGGAAAAACCACCTCAATCTCCCATTTGTTCATGTGATTGTTTTCGTCCAGTTGTTTGGCAATTCTGTAAGTCCTGATCTTTGTGAATAAGTCATACATGGCACTTAGAAGGCTTGTAAGTCAATAGTGTGTTAGGTCATTTCTATTCACTGTTTCTCTGCAGTAGAATGATTATTGCATTGTACCAACTTTTGAGGATTTTGATTTGCTTGAGGCAAGCAGTGAAAAGTTTGTCAGGCTGTTTTAACTCTTAACATCATGTTAAAAATGTTCTAAGTCCTTCAATGATTCAGTAGAAAATACCTTAAAATGGGTTTTTTGCAGCTTAATTATGAAATTTACAGGTAAGGAACACAGGTGCTTGAAGTGTTTTCACACAAAAATAGTTCACTTTCACCATATATACATATAGTTCAATTATTCATATGAATTTGATGATGTGGTGACATGTGGAATCATGTCTTACAGGATGCTAAGAGTTAACTAAATCCCACCAAATTTTTGATTATTTTCAAAATTAATTGAAAATTATAGGCAGTGTATTTCATTAGAAATATGGTAACGAAAGGGTTAAGGTGGAAACCCTGTACATCCTGGAACAATGCTGTATTTCCTAGCAATTCTTTTGGATTCAAAATAAAGGTATTGTATGTAACTAGAGTTGCCACTGAGATTTGAAGGAAACCTCCAGATCAGGGCAGTAAGCTGAAACAAATACTACAAGGCATCCCCCCACCCTCCCATCCAACACTCTGATGATTCCACCATTCCACTGCATGAGGTTTATACTTTATTTATCTACCACAACATAATGAAAAGCAAAGTTGACCTCAGCGGGGTTTGAACTCAGAGTGCAGTAAGCTGGAATGAATACTGCAAAGCATTCTATCCAATACTCTAACAACTCTGCTAATTCTTTGCACTAGACATGCTGTCAACATATTGCACTCATATTTTGAGGCTTTATTAAAAGATTTAATATCTTACAATGGGACTTTGCACTTATTGAGAAAGTAGCTGCGACGATTTGCCATAAAATACCTTGCACAAAAGCAAGGTGGCTTTCTTGAGAAACATTTATTATAGTAATATTAGAACATTTTGATACTTTACTTCTTAATTTCTAAAGTGAATCATAAGTTGACAAAGTTAATGGCGCCAGGAGAATTTATGACATATTAAGTAATCAGGGAACCAAGCACATGCTGTGTTTACTTCAGTGTGTGCAAGAAAAGATAAATTTACTGAATGTTGAATTCCTATCTGAGCATTTCTGGTTGCATCTTTTGTATTTAATATCATCAGAATATAAAAATCTCTTGAGTTTATTTATTAAAGATGAATTACTGAAGAACATTGAATTATCAGAAATTGATCCAAGCAATGAAAGTAATTACAAAAACATTAATGATGTTTACCTTGGAGGAAAGGCAAAAGTACATTTAATTAGTGAACCTTTTGATGATGAAATCAGTGTTAGAAGATTTAAAACTGATTGTTTGAAATTCCTAGTGGAGCTTTGTATTCAAATAAGAGGTTTCTTTTCAGTGAAGATGGAATTATTGCTAAGCTAAAAGTATTAAGCCCAAAGGTAGCTCATGATCTCAGCATATCTCCAATATCTATCATTCTATTAGCTGTATATTTTACATTTGTTGTTCTAGAAAGCAAACTAAATGATCTTCAAGTACAGTATCTAACAGTGTGTCTACGACATCATGCTTGCTCAAATTAAAGTATCTCCCAACTAAAGCTAAAACTTGTGTAACTGAAATGTCTGTGCTTACATCAATTATGATAGAAAACCTTTGTGTCTTGCAAATATCCGTTATCACTATTTTTTCATGAAAGTATATTCCATCCTGAATGACATACAAAAGTTTTATTCTTTTCATTGATAAATTTTTCAGCAATCTTACTGTGTGGAAATACTCTCTTACATATTGTTAGAAGATGATCAATGGTTGCAAAAGAAATGTTTATATGTACAGCAATGTTAGAGCAGCCAGCAATAAGCAGTTAACTTTTGGTTATTTGTTCACTCTCCATTGACTTCTTTTTCACTATTGAATTAAATAATATCAACTCTAGAATTAGCCACATCAAAACATTTCTTATGTTTCACAGAAGTTGTATGTCTCATTAGCATGGATTTATTTGTATTTCTCAGAGTAACATTGCAGTATTTACAGTAGCTAACTTCTTTCCCATTATCAGGATCTTGCAGCTATTCTTCATTGAATGACTGCACATACCATTTCCTTTTTGTTAGTGGGAGCTTGCATTTCATCACTCAATATGACAGAGGACAGATAATTTACAGAAGTAGCAGGGTCATAAAGACTGCAAAAAATGGGATGCACCACCACCACCACCACCACCACCACCACCACCACCACCACGACTGAATGCCAGGGTCATCAGACACAAAGTAGCTACTGTACTGCAACAGAACACACATCATACAAGATTCAAACACTGATGACTAATCTATCAACAGCTTATTTGGAGGTTGCTAATATTTGTTTAAGTTATTTTAAACA
>JAYRBU010433867.1:0-10905 GCA_036023795.1 Vulcanoctopus hydrothermalis
AAGGTTTTATTGCATATTTTTTTTATTGTACATGGCATTAACCGCCATGGTTTAGTGATGAATGTTGAGTATAGATTTTTTTTTTTTTTTTGGCTTTAGTTTGTAGGGTGTTTGCTGTTCTTTATTGTTGATACTTTGAATAATCTATTTCTATATGATATATTTATTAGTGAATGTACAAGATACTTTGAGTTACTCTTTGGTTATGTAACTAGTCAAATATATTGGCGGGGGGTGGGGTAAGAAAATGTTTAAAAGTAGGCTATACAGCCACTGATTGAATGTTTCCACGAAGACATTGTTATAATTATGATGAGCATTTAAATAATTGCAAAGTTTTAAAAAATAAGGTGTTGCAACAGAGCATTCTATGAGAATTGTTTACTGGAACTCTTGGAGCAGTATTATACAGTGCTTTTACTTTCCTTTATATTCCAAAATATGACTTAAAATATCGCTTTATATTTTAGCTCCCTTAAAAAAACTTTCATGATATTCTAGAAACTAGTAATATAGAAATTGGAAGCATAACAGGTTAAGATATTTTGTGGTTGTATTTTCGTTCTATTATCATAGCATTGGTATGTCAGGCCAGAAAATGTGATTTTTGATTTTTAAAAAAAAAATGTTGCTACATTTAGTATCTGTAGTTTAAACTTTTTTACTTTTTGACATCACTATACTTGTTGCATCATCCTATTTCATGTTAGATCTAGTCCTAGATAAAACTAAAGGATACAAAATATCCATTGTATTCTTCTTTTTTTTCTCTCAGATAAAATACACACACACACACACACACACACACACACATACACATTTATTCTGGAATTTCTATTAATTTATTTTTGTGTAATATAGGAAGACTAGAAGGAACAGGTTCATTTCTGAGTAACTCTTTCTGATAAATAGACTTGATTAAAAAATGATTTAGAATTCTTATTCTACTGTAATCCTATTAAATATTAAATTGTGCACTAAGCAGCTGAGATGTAGGATAAATACTTATCTCTACTGTAAAAGTACAAGATTTTAACTTTAGCTGCATAAATGTGTAAATATACACATTGACAAATGTAAGCATGTCTTTTTCAATGCATTTCTCTACATACAGAAAAAGGGTGAACAGTGTAACTTGAGTTTCAACGCTAATTGGAGTCCTCTTCAGAGACAATGTACACCTCGTATCCATAAAGAAATATGCAACTAATGACTTTATGAATCCACCATATATGGTATTGTCAGTAAATTGGAAATATGAATTTGCATAATATCAGTGCCTATACTAGTAGTTAATTAAATTAAATATTAACTTGTGTACTAAACAGCTGGTATAGGATAAATACATATTTGTATTGTAAAAGTACAAGATTTTAACTGAAGCTGTGTAAATATATATGTTGACAAATTTCTGTTCATGAGGGATAAGGACATTTCACTGCAAAAATTTCTACCTCATTAATTATCATATACATGTTCCACATTCAATTTCCCATAACATGGATTAGATATTTGTTTTTGTTTTTCACAAGTGTGGAGCAAATTGTTTGTAGAAGTCTTTCCAATCACTTATTTTTCAGTTGTGAAGTATAGTCAGGCAAGAGTTATGTACCTTGTCCAGGAACTCTAAGCTATGTCTAGTTAAGTTTTAATTAGCAATCATAGGGTCTATATCTAAGTTATTTTAATCTGATATTCCACCCAACAATATCTTAATCTTTATACTGATATAAATTTTCATAAATATCAAGATTGAATATTTACTACTTAACCATCAATCCCTCATAGCTGTAGTATAAAATTTGAATATATGTAACTTTGATGAATCAAATAATTTTCCCAATGTCCAATATGACATTTGTTAAGGTATGAACCTGTTGATAACCAGCTGTGCATATTGATCTACAAACTAGATATTAATGTCAATATTAGAATATATATCGGACCACCACAATATTTGTTGAGATATTTTAGTCATTTCAAGCAATACCCGAGTGATGGTGTATTTCTTGTAATTTTACCATCAGTTACTCTTACCTATGAAAAATGATAATATAGCCTCAAATTTGAAGTGAAAAATATTCTCATAATTAGCTAGGATAATATTAGTCTTCACTTCAATTTCAATAATTTGTAAATGAATAAAGTAAAAGCTTTGTTTCAATTTACCTTTGAAGTTATTACAGCCTCAGAATTTTTCTACTCATTGACAAAGCTAAGCTGATGAAATTTAGGTTTGTATACCTATGAAACTAAAATAGTGGGTTCTGAATGCAATAAACCTATCAGTCGATAGTCAAAGTATCATTTTGTTGACTAAATAAGAAATGTTATATTTTGGTAATAATATTATGAATTTATCAAATTATTTGAGGAAAACTCATTAAATAATATTGTAAGTTGTAGTATACAGAAACTAATACAAAATACGAGCCAACGAGGGAACCTCTATTTTGCTGCTCGACCTGCTAGAAATAGCATCCAAATACTCCTGAAAGTACACCCTGCTGCCTTTGCACACACACAAAAATGACAAGATGGTCAGGTCTGGAATGCCTTTCATCATTGGATTGCTCAGTTATCATTGGATTGCTCAGTTATCATTGACCTAGGGCTAAATAACTACTAAAAGAATACAATTTCCCTATGAAGATGTTTCTATAAAGTTGTTCAGATGTCTGCTTATAGCAGTATTTTTTTTTCAATCAAGATTTTGTCTCTCTAGGTAGTTATTAAACTGAGGGGTGTCAAAATATTTTCACCAGCATCTGCAATATTTAAATTGAAACTTTCCGTCCTCAGAATTTGTAATCATCAAAGTAAACAATAGTGCTGGATTAATATAAAAGGTTGAAAATCTCTGACCCTAGCAGGGCACAAAAAGCACCCAAATGAAACACAGTCTTGCACTGCAAACTAAAGAAAACTGTGCTCTGTTTATTGACAAGCTCATTATGGCTTAAGTGGGCCAGGAGATATAAAGATGTTAACCTATTGTAAAGAGAGGGAATTCTAATTCGGTAGATAGTTGCTATAATTGTGTGCAAATAGAGAGTATATTCACTTATTTACTGAAGTGGCACAAGATTCTGCCTGACTGAAGAACACTTTTATGTCAAATCAAAATTTGCAGGCCATCTTTTAAAGGGAGATGATGTGAAAGAAATAACCAGTTACTTCCCTTGCAACTGTAAATCTTTTGCTTGCATTTTTATTAACTTGAAAGGACTTGAATTCAGCTATAAAATTCATTATTCCTCACTTAAAATCAAAGATGACATATTGAACATTCTGTTCATAAAAATAAAGCTTGCAATATAACATTCTAAAGATACAATTGATTTAGATTACATTTGTTTTATGAATTCGCTTTCCAGTTGATATCCCATAGCTGTGTCTGATAATGAATAAATATATTACTCCAATAGTTTCAAGAGAAATTTGTTAGACTACTGTATTCTAGATTTAGATGAAGATGCTAGATTTTTGCGGTTGATAGGCAAAGCTTGTAAATGCCAACCTTTTCATTGTGCATTCTTCTGCATATTAGAAAAAACATTTCAAATGTAATGGTTTTTTTTTTTTTTTATATTCTAGTTTATTCTTGAATTGGTTACTTGATTTCAGTTTCTGTGGACCCTATTTGAGAATGACCTAGCATGTTTCCTCACTTAGAATATATAGCCTTGAAATGTTTTCTATCATTCCCAACCTTGGGTTCACAGGAATGAATATGTAATCTCTAGAGCAGAGGTGTAGCAAGAGTGAGGTGAAGGAGGAGGGCAGTGGCATAAAATTCCCTCTGCCCTACAATGCCTGTTAAGATGGGGGTGCCAAAAGTATCTTTGTCTCTGGTTACTGAGAACCCTTGCTACACCACTGTGATAGGGAACCTTTTTAGTACCAAGAGCGAATTACAATTACTTAAGAACCTGTGGGGCCATATCTGCTGTGAGAAAAATAATAAATCTTTAATTTTTACATATCCATAGGTATGTAACTTATATAAATTACTGTTTTGGTCTTAGGATCTAAACTGTCCCCTCCCCCCATGTGTTTTTCGACACTTTGCCTGCAGGCACGGGTTTTCTGCCAATGTTTTAGAGCAATGGTTCTCAATCTTATTTTGCCACAGAACCCTTATACAATTTTCCAAAAATTGCAGAACCCAAACCTATATTTAGACAACCCCCACCACCCTAATTTCAATAATTCATTAAATGAAGCAAAAATTGTTTTAGAGAGAATTTATTTGAAAGTCATGAATACCATTTTTTTTAATAAAATCAAATTTTATTAGAAGGCATCTCACGGAACCAACTTTGAGAAACTTTGTTCTAGTGTAGGGATGGCCCACCTATGGTGCATGTGCTAAGAGTGGCACATTGCAAGTTTAGAAGTGGTGCATTGAACATCAGTGACAATTTACTAAGGAAGACATAGTACGCTGAAATTTAAAAAAAATTATTTCACAAAATAATAAAATCCAGTCTTTTGATCTTCAATATTAATTATGTAATATAATAGTATGCGATATAAGACTATCAGTGTTTTCTGTCTTTGCTATCAAATATAAAAAAACCTTACTCATTCAAAAAATATTAAACAATATTTCTAGAAATAAGTATTGTATACAGTTATTTAACTTATAGCTAGAATATATTCAGTGAGTAAGACTATGAAATTCTCTCTCTCTCGTGTGTAGTGGTTATATAATAGTTTTGTGGTGCATGTGAACAAAATTGGTGCATTGAGTATAAAAGGTTGGCCACCCCAGTTTGAGAGGATGCTATAACTGCTAAAATTCAAATGCAGAAAAATTGAACTGTAGTGCTATGAGAATGGAAGTTAATTTTTTATAATGGAACATTGACTGTTGTGAATGATTCTTAAAGTTAGGTGATTGAACTTCTGGAATAACAAGTATTCCATGTGGCTTTTAAAACCTTCAATTATGCTCAAAGAAAACCGAAACCAGTTGAGTATTTTAATATCCTGTATTAACAGGTGTGCTCTATCAGTATATTTACTGGGAGAAAATGTATCGACGGTTGGAATAGATAAGTTTCTGATATGAATATTAGAAACAGTAAATATTAAGACCATGAATACTTTAACATAGTTAAGATGGATTTTTGTGCATTTTTGCAATCATTTTCTGTAGTGTCCATAATCAAAATTATTCCCCATAACCAAAAATATCTAATAGATTTAACTGCCTTAAATCCATATTTAAACATTTACTTACAAAGCATAATTTAGATATGGCCTCTTAAATGAAAATGCTAGCTTCTTTCTGAATGCCCCTTTGTAAAATAGCCTCTTTGGCATTGTAATACATCCTGATGCCAGGACTGGATTAACTAATATTGTGATAAAAGAGTAACATACATCAACTTCCACCTAAAATTACAGATGAAAATTAGGGCAGGATATACATGTTCTAGTGATTAGTTCTACAAAAGACTATCAAACTATTTTGGAAACATTAGAACTAATCGGTTCTGTGTATGTTCAAAATGTTTAGATTATTATCTCTATGGAATTTAAAACCAGTACTCATTTCAGGACTACTTATCATTTGAGAAGTTTTAAGCAGTCAAAAATTTAAGTCTTTAATATTTCAATTTTTACATATATTTGTTCTCTTTGATTCTTTAAGAAATACGTTCATTGGGAAACCAAAAAATTTAATTTACTAAATTATTTCATTATAATCATAAAATGTCTTATAATTATAAGACATTTCTTTTCATGGTTTTAGAACGAGTAATTTGTTGTGAAATGATTCATTTCTGTTTCTGTAAGGAGTGTTTTCATAACGGATGGAAAAGCTTTATATTTGTATTATTCTGAAATGCTAAAGTTCGACCTATGACTAAGACTTTCCTCTCATTCACTGTTATTTTATGACATCTGTGCTAGTTTTTCTACATTCATGATTGAATTTATCAACACATTATTATCGGGTGTATTGATTTTTGCCTTTTTCCCCTCCCGCATATATATATACATATTTTTTTCATAAAAGTTGTGATATATAGGCCATTTTGGTTTACCTATCAGCTGTCATAATTACTGCCATCAATAATCATGAACAGTTATATTTCTGTTCAAACTCAATCAGTACTGTTTATAAACAGTTTAGTTAAATGTGATCTCTAATCCAGGAATGTATCTTTTCAAACACAAAGCTTGTAGAAGATATGGATATATTAATTGTTGATCAGAAACTTTTACCAACATAACTTGTATAAAGTTTTGAAAAGTAGTGTGTATAGAAAAAAAAATTCTTGTGTTTGATAAGTATGTCGTAGATTGATTGATAAGACATTCACAATGTTTAGGCTAAACCGGAGAAATAGTATTGCTAAAAATAAAGAACTCTTTCGGAGGGGTAGTATAAAAGAGAATCTGTGGAAAAACAAGGTAGATCCAGTAACAAAGGTTGATTTAAGTGCTGCATCTAAAAAGGAAATATCGAAAGAAAAATCATCTCCACAAATTCCACGTGCCGTGCGATTTCAACGCAAGTCTCTGACAATGCCAAACTTAATGATTACTTCTGCCTTTCAGGTAAATACTTATTCTAATTATTGGGTCAGATATAGTAGCTAATTGTAATTAAAGTATTATATCGTAAAAAGTAACTATTTGTTTTTTTCTTTCGAAGTAGAAACAGTAAATGAACTCTATAGATAAGAAGTTACAGCTGAAATAATTATTTTTGACACATGTCCACAGTATCTTGAAGTTACTGAGAAAGTGGAGAAATATGAAGCTTTTCAGTTATGTTCTGTGTAAATCAAATCTCTCGTCTTCTATCACTAACTCATGTGTTGGCCAGTCCACACTTTATAGTCTGTCTGAAAGGTAGTGTCTGCCTGGGCTTATGCATAATCCACTCTCAATCTCACTTAGACATCAGCAACAAAGACTTTCAATTACTGAACTTTAAAGCCTTTTTGCCATTCCTCTAAGCTTATCTGCTGTCTCTGCTGCTCTGTACTTACCTCTAACCATGAATAGCTATTTAACACTTTTTCTCTCTCTAATTCTGTATTGAAGACATGTATCTGAACTCCCCTCTCTGTAGTCGTGATCCTTGGTAACTTTAATGCACACAACTGCTCTTAGCTCTTGTACTCTTTCAACACTGCTGGAGTAGAGGCCAAATTGTTTGCTATTCTGAACTGTTCGTACTATTTATTATCCTCATTTACCTATATCTCTGACTTAAACACCAACTCTCCAAATGCTCTTGCCCGACCTTTAGCGAACCATCACTGTCTCTGTCCCTATAAATCCATTTGACCACTGCTTAATCGAGGTAACTCACCTCACATCCTATTGCAAAATAATCTCCACCCCTTGAACACTCTACTAAGTAGATGACTAATACCATCCTCCACATCTCTCCACACCTCTCACAACCCAAACCCCTCAAGTGGTTTACCTGGAGTGATACAGCAAAGAATGCTGCTTTCATGATTTAGAGGAAGTAATCTACCAAATTCTCCTACTTCCCAAATTGCAACAAAGCCTTCTGGTTCTTTGGAAAGAGAGTCTCTACCAAATTTGCAGAATCCTCCTACATACTATTTCTCAACAAAGATGACTGTAAATAGTACTGTTGTAGATACAGCTGTCACATTTGCTGCCAATTTTGATTCCCTCCACACACACATGCACAAGAGAATTCCTCCCAAACTCTTCTTCTCCACTCCATGTATACAGCTGCCAAGTGTAAACACTTCTTTGATCAGCTCTATCTAACAAAGTGACTGATCCCAATGGATTCCCCTTCATTGCTCACAAACAATGCACTCTAGATCTAGCTCCTAACCTTGATAAACTCTTTCTCTCTAGGATCTAACCTAATTTATGCAAACCCATCAGTCCCCCATCTATCACTCTATTGTATCCAACTACCGTCTATCACTTCATAGTATCCAACTATCACCCTATGCCATCATTTCCAATACTTGAAAGGTGATAGAAAAAGTTAAATCTGCATTACAAAGATTGTTTCCTTGTCAGAGCTAGAAAATGTGACTGAAATTGTACACGGGTCATGATGAGTGGCTGAAATTGTACACAGGTCAATAGTGACCCATATTGGAATACTACTCGCATATCTGGAATGGTGCTGCTGCTACACATACAAACATTCTAGACTACATCAAAGGTCATTCGGTTGATTGGCAAAACTTTAATAACCAACACTTATATCCATTGGTCAAAGCAGCCAATGGGGAAATCTATGCAGTCATTTGACCTGTCGGCAATAGCAGCCAAATGTCCCTCATATCACACCCTACCTACCTTCTTAAGCAAAACAAAAAAGAACATATTGTATTATGTAGCTCTAGATACACTATACCTGATAAAAAAAAAATCCACCATGATGATCATTGTTGGAATGCCTTTGATCATAGGTCTACTCAATCAGGGCCAATTTGGGGCTAAACAACAACCACCAGTCACAAGTATACTGTTTGTTTTGTTTTTTTTCTCTCAGCTTCTTCTACCACTAATATAATGACATGGGTAAGAGCTAGCTGTAAAGTGCAGTCATTTTGTTAGATAGGGGTGATCAAAGAAGTTTTCACAATTGGTAACTGTATACATGGAGTGGAGATAGAGAGCTTGGAAAGAATTCCTTTGTGCATGTGTGTGGAGAGAATCAAAAACTAAATTTTTAATTTTCTAATTTTCTAAATAATAATAAATGTTACTTATACATCAAAATAGCAATGATAGTATTGTGAATTTTAAACACAGAAGTTGATAAACTTAGAAAAGTTTTCTTTTTGACAGACCAGCTGATTTCTATTTATGAAATCCTTTTTTCTAAAGTTATTTTTTTATATCTAAACATTAATCATACTCTAACACACTCATCAATAAGTTACTGTTTTTTTTTTTTTTTTAGAGCTACATAGTTGTTTTTTAGACAAAGCTGACATCTTTTTTCTTACCTAACTGAAATTTATGGATTACTCTCATTGCTCCAAACAAGATCCATTCTTTTTTTTGTCTCAACCCTACATCGGTTTTAAGAATAAAGACAAATATTGTTACCATCCCTCTATTTGTTTCAAACCTGCATGTATCTACTTGAAAGATATTAGCTTTCCTCATGGCAGGGAGGGATTGAGATATTTAACTATTAGTGTTATTACAATAATTTATGTAAATTTCAGTTTTTGCAATGCTTTCAAACTCCTGCAAATATATATAAAAAATACTTGAAATACGTTAGCAAAATCATGTCTGTTATAAGTTCATATTTGAAATGAATCTTTGATGCAAATGTTATTTTAATTGTTGCCTAATTATATTCAGTGGTAGGAATATAAATTCTCTTTCATCTTTGTAATATCAATAACCTATGTATATTTATTTTATGAAGGTTGTAATTGAAGTGGTTAGTTTTGTAATACAATGATCCTTCCTTAGGCCCTAAACTCCTGGTAGAGTTGTAGGGGCATTGTCAGGACCAACGGCATGTCTTGGGCATTTTAAAACCTGGCAGAGTTCATCCCTCTCAAGGTCTGACCATAGCTGATTTCTCCCAGAGAGATAGAGAGAGAGCTGGTACTTTATTTATTGACCCTGAAAGGTCGAATGGTAAAATTGACCGTGGCAGGATTTGAAATCGGTGCAGAGAACTGGAACAAATACCACAAAGCATTCTAGCTGATGCTCTCACGATTCTGCCAATTCACTGCCTTAATACAATGATATAGGAGCACCAATGAACAGTTAACCATCATGAAGAGATAACAGAGGCTTTTGCCTTTTCTATGCTCATAGGATTTGAATGTAGCTCTGTAAACTTGTCAATTATACAGTGCACCTACTGTCTGTGGTAGTGAACTGTATTCACCATTGCTAACTATTTATTTCTAGTGCCTTGGGTGTTGTCGATACAGTTGTTGATAAAAATCAACACCTTCTCACCTGCATTTGTCACGTGTATGATATCAATGGAAGATTGTTTCAAAGCAGAATTTTCTCATTGCAGTTTGATGTCTAATAAATCGTTAATTCATTCTTCTGTACTTTATACTATGATCAAGATCCACTCCATTAAAAGTAGGGATCAGTTTCATTAGACATGTTTATCAAAAAAAATTTCTTTACCCTTTTCTAGTCATTTCCACTTTGAGTTTTTATTTATTTATTTTTTTATTGCTAAAAAATCAATTACAGCTGCCATAGTTGTCATTCCATTGTTAATAAGCAGCCTTTTCCCTTCAGTAAGTTGACAGCTGAATGCTTCGAAGCAACCCATATATGTCTGGCATTTGGTTTGGTCTGAATTTGATCACTATTTCAGCTGTATCAATCACATCAGTATTGTGTATATACTGTTGTAATATTGAGTGACTTAAAATATGAGGGGAGGATTTTGAGGATGATTTGGCTGCTATTTTGAAGTTATTGGATCTTTCTATTATTGATGTAGTTAGGGAAAGTTTTTTTTCTCTATGAAAATAAGTTTGGTTTTCCAGAAAATAAAGAGAAAGTATATAAAATATCTCATATCTAGGAAATAATTTTGAATTCTGAAATAGTATATTGTATGGCAGTGAAAATAACACAAATGTTAATGAGCTGGATATAACTTCAATACTGTATCTAGTTTGGTGCTTTCTGTTACTTTTTTTAAAGTTTTATAAATCCCACTGTACAGCTGATAAAATAATTCCGAGCTAAATATACTATAGATGAGTCAATCCACTATCCCTATTTTACTTGATTATAAGAGCGTGCTTAAACTATAGGTGCAGATAGCTGTGTGGTTAAGGAGTTCGCTTCACAACCACATGGTTTCGGGTTCAGTCCCACTGCGTAGCACCTTGGGTAAGTGTCTTCTACTATAGCCTCGGGCCGACC
>JAYRBU010439631.1:0-10829 GCA_036023795.1 Vulcanoctopus hydrothermalis
TTGCCAGTTTAGTCGCCGACGACCTGACCATGCAACAGGTTGTACTGGGTTACATGTTACCAGTAGCAATCGAGAGCAACCCGACACATACATACACACACACACACCTGCTTGTGTTAGGACTGAACTTTAGGAACTTTGTTTTAGTTTACAGGGTTCAGTGCTCTTAATGCGCCCTGTCACCACTGCATAGTGGATAAGAGCTGTAGGTTTGGTCCTATCTTGAAGAAAACCTGGTAAACTATATTTTAATTTATTTTTGTTGTTTAGCTCCAGGTCAGCCCTTAACCAAAGGCATAGCTGTGAGCATCCTGCATTTTAGGGGTGTCTAGGATAAAATTATTTAATGTATCCTTTCCATTTTTTTAAGATAGTAGCATGTGATTTGAGGGAGATTTGGCTGCTATTTCTAGCAGGTTGAACAGTCGATAGAGGCTCCATTTCACATGCAGGTGAATTAAATGTTATCCGATGCCGTAATATTTCTCGACCTTCAGCTACCCTCAAGCCATAGTTATATGAAGTTATGTGAAGTCAATCAGTGCTATCAGATGGTTAGTTCTATTGACTTTCAGAGCAAAGGAAGGATATAAGTTTTGTGATGTTTATGCCTTTCCTAAGCCTTTAGTGATGAAGAGAAATAACTGCTAAGAATCAAAACTGAGCCAACAAGAAAGCCTCTACATGGAAGCTCAACTAGCTAGAAATAGAAGCCAAATTTCACTCCAATCACACCCTATAATCTTAAAAATGGGAAGGGCACATTGGATAATGCAGTTGTAGATATACTATGTCTGGAAAAAAAATGACTTGGATGGTCATGGCTGGAATGCCTTTGTTCATAGGTAGGTCTGCTTGATCAGGGCTGGTCTGGGGCTAGACAACATACGTGTTTTAGACTTGGTTTGCAAGTATTGACCTAAAAAAATGAAAAGTAAATAGAGAATGTGATACCAGTTGATTTAAAGTTTGTCAATAAAAACATGAAGAAAAAAAATGAAGGAGCTTAATAGCCTATTCAATGTTTACCATATTAGTTATTGTGTCAAAGGTGATCAGATCTTGCAGTGAGCTACTCTTGTTTCTTTAAATAATTTCTACTATAATCCAAGCTCTGGTGAAAAATTGTTGAGACCAAAGGAATAATAATGATGATTAGTCCCAGGAGCCATTGTGTCAGTAGAGCTCCATTGGAAACTCTAGTCCTCACAATACAAGTGAAATACACTGGGGAAGGGTGGGGGTGATTTTTATTTATTTATTTATCTTATTTTAAAATATTTTATATCATTTGGTGAACAATGACGTCATTGGTTACAGGTTTCCAACAGGCAGGTCATTGGTTCACTACATTTCTCACAGCAAGAGTGATAAGGAATTGTCTGAAACTTCATGCAGAACAAATATGACATGGTATTTTTATTAAAATGCACTACTTTGGCAGTACATATACTAAAATTGGAATGATACAGAGAAGATTAGCATGGCCCCTGTGCAAGGATGACACGCAAATTCGTGAAGCATTCCATTTTTTTTTTTGAATTATTGGCGGGTGAATTGGCAGAATCGGTAAGGCGTTGGGCAAAATGCCTTGTAGTATTTGTTCCAGCTCTTTGCATTCTGAGTTCAAATCCTGCTAGGCCCACTTTGCCTTTCATCCTTCCAGGGTCGATAAACAAAATACTAGTCAAATACTGGAGTTGATTTAGTCGATTTACTCCTCCCCCTAATTTTCTGCTCACAAGGCAATGACCAACCCAAATCTATGATAGAAAAAACTTGTCCAAAGTGCTGTATAGTGGGATCGAACCTGGAACCACTTGGCTGCGAAGTGAACTTCTTAACCACACACATAGCGATGCCTGCTTCCATGCATTTACCAATGCTTTCTCCATGCCTATAAAAGAATTTGAACTCAGCACTCTAACAAAGTGTTCATCAATTATAATTGTTGTAAGTTGTATTATTCACTACTTGGTGGGTTGTACCATAAACAAAATGGACACGGCACTAATGCATTAGTGATGAGATACAACCTATTGACTCATTGGCCAGTAAGCCGACATCCTGTTGACTTGATCAGCTGCGACTCTAGTCAGTTTTTATCACTCTGGTAATTGTGTCATTGGTGATTAGAAGCTTTCACGATGAGGCAGTTTTAATTTCTTATTAATTCCTACCGAGTAGCCATGATACCATGGAAAGCTGTCAAGAATAAAGGCAAATGAACAATACCTACTGTTTATTCTTTCAACAAATAACCATTTCTGCTTGAGAAAGCTGACATTCTACTAAACTAAGTTGGCAAGATGCCATATTTGAATAGTGTTAGTTCAGTACAAATCGTTTAGAAAGTAGCCATTCTTGGTATAAAAGCAGCATTGATCAATATTACAAGTTCTTGTTTTTATATGAGCTTGGCAAAGCAGCTAACTCAAAAACAAACAAATTAAATCAAGATAAATATTTTATCTAAGAAAACTCTTGTAAGAGTTTGTACTTTTTTGTTGGTGGTGATGGGGGGTTATTTATTATTATTGTTTTCTCTTTCTTATTGGCACCTTAATCTAAAGACTTGCAAACAAGATAGCTGTTTTGTTCACAAGTTCTAATTTGTTCTTGTTGTTTTCTTGTATTACCCTGGTCAGCTGTGATTGAACAGACAGACCAACAACATTGTTCAAACTAATCAACAGAAGCAACTGATCATTGCTTCTACCATGGCTATCCCATCTTTAGTGAGACAAGATGTCCTAAAATTTGATGGTATTTATTAAACATGTGGTTCTTATTTAATAAAATAGTAGCGAGTTTGCTTTATCAAGAGGGTCAAGTAACTAATTTGAAGCTCCTCTGTTGGTTCAATTCTAATTTATTATACTGGACCAATGGCCATTATGTAGTGAGTTATATCCTTGCCTGAAGCAAATCCCATCACAGTACTTCTTCAGGTTGTCTGTCAGGAAAGAATGTAACAGTTTTATTGTATGATAAAAGGTTTATACCACTGGTTCTCAAATGTTTTTGCCTAAGTACCTCATTTTGATCTTGTAAAATGATCGATGTCGCTCCAGCATCACATTGCTCTTATAATATGCAATATAGATGTAATACTTTTGGCATTTTTATTTTAGGACATAGCATTTATCACCATTTCTGTTTGAGGAGGCCGACAGTCTACTATCCTAATAATGAGTAATATTTTCAATTGTTATCATTTTTAATGAGGATTGGAGAAATCACACCTCATGATAAATCTGAAATAATTAGAGTATAGAAATACCGAAAATATGATAAACTTGTGGGAGTGTTAAAACTCTAAACAAGTGGGAAGGAAAAGTGATACCATGTGGGGTGATAAGAGATACGGCAGCAAACTACGCTGTAAAATTTCTATAAGTGTTTAATATAACTGAAAATATTGAAGGATTTAATCCCAAGTATGCAAAACAGAAATATTCTTCAAATGCTTTAAGATAAATTTAGAAGTAATTATTAGAAGATTGAAAAATACAAATGTGATTTTATTTCAGCTGGGTGACTTTAAATTAAAAAAAATATATTAATCAAATAAATTATTTATATTAATGTGAACCTTGAGATTATGTATATTTGCTAATTTATGTATATCAGGCTTAATCTTGAATAGCATTAAGTACAGATCTCCTCTTTAGACAACATCCAAATGGTTATGTGAATTTCAGAGTAACTGTACCACTGTACTGAACCCATTGTCAACAAGGCATGAAGTTAGGAATGAGATCATAATCCTCTTTGCAACTTTCCAGAGATTAGGGTACCTAATATTTGTTGTATCCTTGATCCAGAACTGGGTGTAGCCCATTAGGGTACCTAATATTTGTTGTATCCTTGATCCAGAACTAGGTGTAGCCAACTGAATTTATGATTGTATGAACTGCAAAATCTGATTGTAAGTCACCCATTTCTTCTTGTAAACAAACATCCATTGTATACAGATCACCTGAAAAGAGATCAATAATCTATATGGGGATGATCGTGTCAAGCAAATCATTCAATGGATTATTATTATGACTGCATAAATGATTGACTCAATAATTATCTGTCTCTGTAGAACCAATTAGTTGCCTAATTGAGCATGAACAGAGTGGCAGTACTAATTATAATCATATTTATACATAAACGTTTTTTTATACATTAAAGTTATTATTTTATATAGTGTTTTGTATCTTTCACATGATATATCATCTTCTTTTTCCAATTGTTTAGTAGAATAATAGAATAGTTCACCTTATTATTTTCAGCAGGTAGGTGGGTGTAAACATAATTATTTATTATTTAATGTAAAGCATAATATGGAAGTTTGAATCCAGTTGAAGTTTAGTATTCTGTATTGTACTTATCAAAAGGCTTTGTTTTTTCTCCTATCATCCATGTTAATCTTCAAAATAAAGCATGGAGGTGCAGGCTGGCTAACAAAATAATATGTACTTACAAAATGTATAAACATACTTTTCTAAGTACTGTCTCATCTTTTCTTGATATGACTTAGGGTTCATTGCCTTGAACTTTTATGTTATGCTGTACTCCCTTCATGATGATCACTACTCCTTTTGAAAAACACTTGTCTATACTATTAATTAATTTTTGGTCCATGAAAGGAGTTAGATTGTTTACCTTAACCATTATGGACTTGTCTGGTCATACAAAGCTTGTGTTTCGCTTGCCTGAGATAGAACTTTATTTCATCTTGTCTCATCCAGGAGTTGTGCTAGACTTTAGATAAATTGTTGAAGCAACTTCAAAGTTTGTTTTTCAGTTTGTTTTGGTATGTCTAGACAAGATGTTATATAGTGTTTGAAATTCTACCTTAGGGTTTGTATACAATTTATGACGTTTCCGCTTCTTGAGTGAAGTTTAACATTATAAATGTTAATTTATTAACTCTGCCTTAACATTCATATATACATACATGTATATATAGGACAGGCAAGCTTTTGCAGTTTCCACCTACCAAATTCAATTCACAAGGCATTGGTAAATCCAAGGCTATCGTAGAAGGCACTTGCCCAAGGTACTATGCAGTGGGATCAAACCTAGAACAATGTGGTTGCAAAGTGAACTTCTTTATCACAGTCTTTTTCTTTTCTCTTCCAGCACCTAATTGGTGAATGTGTACTGTCCTTGTTACTTGCAAGACCTTAGCTTACCACCTGAAAACTCATCTGGATCTTTGTTTAGCAATGCTCATCAGATAAGGTTATGTTTACACTGATTCTAAATCTCCTACTTGCTAGACTATTATTAATTATATTCCATTCCTGCGTCGACATTACTTTCATCCTTCCAGGACCATTAAAGAAAGTACCAGTAATATACTGGAGCTGATTATAGTCGACTATACTCCCACCTCAATACTTGAGGCCTTGTGCCTATGTCAGAAATTCATTTGTTATTTTTATTATTAAGGCAGTGCATAACAGAGTTGGTAGAGCATTGAACAAAATATCTTGTGGTATTTAGTTATGTACCTTTAAGTTCTGAGTTCAATTTTCCTTTCATCTTTCCAGTATTGATAAAATAAGTACCAGTCATGAACAACTGGGGTTGATATAATTGTATATCCTTATTATTTGCAGCTTATTTATTATGAAATTTACATGTGCTTGAAGTGTTTTCACATAAAAATAGTTCACTTTCACCATATATACAGTTGAATGATTTATATCAATTTGATGATGCAATACCATGTAATAGGACTGATCACTCATTGTTACATACTTCTGACTGGTAAATGTGAAACTATTTACTAGATATATTGTGCGGAGGATAAATGATTATTTTTATGCATGTGGATGTGAATGTCAACAACAATAAAATTATATACAGTATTTTCTAAGTACCATGAGAAGTGTAGGACTCTACCAGTCTAAGTGGTACAATAATTCAATGTGGTTTATCAGCATGTGTTCACTTCCAAGAGTTTGTAATTACAAGTTTGAATGATACAGTAATTTATACAGAGAAAAGTAACAATTTTCAATTACAACATTCATAAGAAACAAGATTTGAGTTAAACATGTTGTAGCAGTAGTGTTATGCATATGTTCTTGAAAGAAAGTCCTTTTGAGTTACATGTGTAATGTGAACAGAAAATGTTGTTGCGATAAAATAAAGAAAATCAACATACATGGTTTGTAAGCTGGCAGAATAAAGATATAGCAAAGTGATGTCTCATTCAGCTGAAACATGTCTCCTATGAAGACTAGATGAATCAAGAGTAGACAATGACCAATTCCATTGGTTGTTTGTTCTAGCTGAATTCTAATTGAAAAGAGAGAAAGAAACAGCTCACTCACTGAGAAGAGAGGCTGGACAGCTTTGAGTTCTTTTTATATAGCCAGCGCATAACTGAGAGATACTGCTCTCTCTCTCTCATTGTTCCAATAAACTAGTGACTGATGAAAACATCACCTGGGTTGTTTAGTTTGAGGTCTGTCCAAATCGATCAGATCTATGATGAAAAGTGTTCCATCCCTGACAATCCTGCCTTTTTTTCAGGAATAGTGTATCTAGGACTACATTATCCAATGTGTCTTTTCCTTATTTAAGATGGTAGGGAGTGATTTAAGGGAGAAAGCACCAGTTATCAGTTTTCTCAACAATGTTTACATCTTTTGCTGATATACATTGCTGAAAGATGTACACATGCATATATACATACAGGACAAGCTTCCACACAATTTCTTTCAACCAAATTCCACTAACAAGGCATTTGTCAACTCAAGGTTAAGGTAGAATACCTTTGCCCAAGGTGCAACATAGTGGGATTGAACTTGGAATGACATGGTTGTGAAGTGATCTTCTTAATCACACAGATTTCACCATTTCTTGTCTGAACCTCTTCTTCTACCCAATACTGTTGCAGCATTTTCAGTGATTACACTTTAGAACAGTTGCCATTGTTCTTGTTCTCTTCCTTGCTGTTGTTTCTGTAATATTTTGTGACATAGCGACTTCTTACAGAAAGCAAGTTTTAAACCCACTGCCCAGTCTCTACATTTTTCTAAAAAGTTCCAACTGGTCTTAGTATGGAAAGTATTAAAGTTTAATGGTGTCCCTGTCTTCAATATTTTGAAAGCTTTGTATGAGAGATAAAACTACTGAGCAAGAACAAAATCTAAAAATACTAACATATTTGACATCATAACAAGTAAAAAATAGGGTTATATTCTCTCAACCTTCCTTTTCCACATAATGATTGAATCCATCATGACGAAAATTATGACAAACTGGGCATTTGGCATTAAGTAGAGAAAGCAGCATACATATAATATTGCATTACTAATCCAGACGATGACCCACAAGAGATGATCAACACACTACTATAGCTGAATTATGTATCAGCAACAAGAAAAACCAACCAAGAAAAGCAATAACACTGTGACATCACTTTAAACTAATGAAACTTCAAGTACATTGACTCATTTCTCAACCTTAGGAACATCTCTAGGAGTCATAGATAACGATGTTAGTTGAGAATTGGTAAAGTTTCAGCAGTCTTTCAGAAACTTCCTCCAATGTGATCTTCATAGGAAGACTACAAAGTTAAAATTTTATTCATCTATCATGTTACCCACAGTGAAATATGCATGACACAGTGAATAAGACTGAATATATATAGATAACTAGATGTTTTCTACCAATAGTCTTTGTGAAAGATCATTATTGTATCTTGGTGGGACCATATCAACAAAAAGAATCTAATGAGAAGGGCAATGCTGGTATGTTTGCAAGGTAGTGTCACAATCTGGAGAGGAATGTTAGTCAGACACATTCTCTGTCTTCCAGTGGAGAAGTTTGTAAGTATAATGCTGGAATAGGTCCTAGAAGGTGGTAAATAACTGAGATGAGGGTAAAGAAAGACAGTCTCAGAGTGGAATGGAAGCATTCATACAAAATATATTAATTTCTTAATCATTTTACTAGATAAAATTAACTTCTTTCTTGTAAAAAATCCAAATTAGAAATAAAACTGAATAGTTTTTTTGTCCTTTGTGAACAACTGACATTTGTATATAAAAGCAAAAAGGAATTTTCATTTATTTGCTTTTGTTTTAATGGTTTAGTCTGGATGGAGGGGCTGTGTTCATGGCCCTCAAAGACTACTTGGATCAATATGCTTGATGTTCTTGAATTGCAAACTTGATGGCTGCAGGAAAAACATGAGCAGAGAAGGAATTCCAGAGGGCTGACGTTCTGAGAAGGAAAGACTGCGTAAAGTGTTTAGTGCTGGGCCTGGTGCAAGAGAAACAACAAGGATGACGATAAGAAGAGACGAGAATGAGGAAGGGTCCGATGAGAAAGAATTTTGAGAAAGTGTTTCATGCCGGGCCTAGTATAAGAGATACAACAAGAGTGATTATAAGAGGAGAGCTGGGTCGGGTCAGCTGAGTGGACATGTAATTAGACAGATAGTTCGGAAGTGTAGAGACAATTGTATTAACGATATAAGAGGCAAAAAAAGAAGACAGTTACATGTGTTAGTTAGTGGCTGTAACATGCTGGCGAGTGAATCTTTACAAAACAGTCGGATAGCCTCATTTAAGAAGTGTAAGATATTTAGATGCGTAGCTGCAGTACCGTCCCACATATATGAATAATATTCTCTTATGTGGATTTTTACTTGAACTTTATAGAGGATCAGTAAGTGATCAGGGTAGAAGTATTTTTCTGGTTCTGACGAGGTTATTTATGGTCAAGTTATCACCACCGTCAGTATCAAAATGAATAACTTTTATAAAGTGTTTATAGCTGGAGAAGAGGTGATGATGAGTCTAGCGAAAAACAAAATGGTGATATTCCAGTTGCGTAACATATTACGTTCTTCGTTTAACTTTGGTTTCTGGGTTTTTTTTAAGTTTATTAAATTATTAGTTGTATCGTAAAGTCAACACAACATTCATTACTCACATAATACATAGACTCACGCGCTCGCGCGCACACATACACGCACACACGCACGCACACACGCACGCACACACACACACGCACACACACACACACGCGCACACACAAACACACACACATGCACACACACACACACACACACACACACACACACACACACACACACACGCACACAATTTATATATAAAGGAAACAGCTTTTTCTTTCAAACACGTTATATTGAAAACACGAGAATGTTCAATTTTAATCATTTTTATTAAAGGTTTTCTTTTTGAATTTCCTTACTAGTCCTTTATGATTAATTTGAAACAATAACGTTCCTATGTTCATGAACGTTACAAGACTTTCTCAGCCGCATCATCCAGATGAAATGATAGCAGTGGCGTTCCGTGTTGTTTCCGCGTTTTGTAGTAGGCAGCAAAGGATAATGGAATAATATTGTAACAAATAAAACCGTCATCGCCTGATTTAAAATTGTTTAACGGTTAACTGGTGCTTGCTTAGATAGTTTATTTCGCGTGTGCTGAATCGGTATGTAGATTTTGGGTTTGTATTTTGCTATTAATAAATTTTCTATAGTTAATCTCTCAGATTTTATGAAATTCTGTATAGGATGGTAGTGTTATCAATTAATGTTTTTCTAACTAGTTTCGTTTCATGTACTATATTATAATGTGCTGCAATGACTCCTTGTTGTAAATGCATGGTCAACCGACGAGAAAGTGTCGTATGTGTGTGCCCGATGTAACACTTTGAGTTTACAACTTTCGGTTTTACATTGAAATCCCACATATAGTATATACTACATGAACACAATTCCTCCTACTTACAGAATGGGGGAATATTTAATTAAAAAAACTCATAAAACAGAACACAACATGTATCACACCTAACCACAAACTCATAGTTAGAATATATTACAAAAACACCAAAATGAAGACCCCATCATCAACACAAAACGATAATATTGTATCCTGGCTATAAATACTTATTTGTTTCCATAATCATAGCTGCACTAGTTATGTAACAGTAGATTTACATAAAAGCCGGGAAAGGCAGGGGTTTTCCTCGAAAGAACAATGCAAACTGACTCGCATCCACAAAACCCAACCAATTAGTGGCACACTGAAGATTTGCAAGACAATTGAAAGATTCTCCATTCTAGTTTCCTGAAATTAACATACATACACCATGACAAATACACATACAACATACACATACATGCAATCATATATAAAATGTAAACATGCACCCGTGTACTAAAGAGACATGTACACTCGTTGCGTAAGTGCAAGCGCATTCGCTCATACACAAATACCTGCACACATTCATATATATGCAAACATACACCCACATATATACAGGCATTAACTCGCACTTGCATATTCACACATCATTGACTCAAACAAAGAAGACTTGTCACTTAGCAAGTAATAGGCTTGAATTATGCGAAAAAGAATTTATATTAATCTCAAGGAAAACATAGATGTCTACAATAGAATATTTATGGACAAGTGCTTCAAACCCTACAGCTTCTCTAACTAGATTATAACTTTGCATTTGTACCTATAATTATTGGTGCACTTAGTTATATTACTAAATGTCTAAGTGGTAATTTCGAAAAGTTGGGCTTTTTAGGCAAAGAAAATGGCCGGCTAACACGAATATTGCAAATAAAATCTCTAAGCGGAACAGTAAAAATATACAAGACTTTTCTAAAATTCAAATTATAACTTTTCACCAATGTTGTTATCTATACAGCTTTGTTTCTTTGTTAGATCCAGTTCCTTCTTTACTGAAAGAATTCAAATGATTAAAAGAGAAAGATAACATGCATACATACATACATACATACATACATACATACATACATACATACA
>JAYRBU010440581.1:0-10823 GCA_036023795.1 Vulcanoctopus hydrothermalis
GACCCCATTATCCGTGCAGCACAGCCTATAGTACTGACAGAAAAGAATTTTGCATGCGGAAATCTTGTTTATATCCCAGAGTCCAACCTGGAATTGAAAGAGGAGAATAGAGCTGTGCAGAACTCACAGGCTGGGCTGGAATGGATAAAAATAAAATAAAATTGACATTTCGCCCGTATTACGAAAGCAATCGAGATATCGTGAACAGAGAAATTTGCTAGATTGAAGAAAAAGAACGAGCGACAAAAGTAGTGTGATTATGAATCCAATGTTAACGGGCAATAATGAAGACGAGTGAGCAAATGAAGCTATCGTGTGGCTGTTGTCGAGAATGGGCCCAGCCAGTATCTAGTGTGAGCAGTCTTCTTTTGGTGTGATTGTATGAGTAGTAAACATTTGCCTCGATGCTCTGGAGTATTTAGTTCACTATCTGTTGAATGTTATTCGTAGTGATCTCATCCAGTTCCTGGGAATCGTCTTCACACAATCATACACACACGCACACATACGCACACATACGTGGATAACAAAGCACATTGACTACACAATAATGTTACAGGGATTTAAGGTAGAAATTATTCGTACAGGTAATGTCCAAGTAAATTTACCTTTCATCAAGGTAATGTGGTTTGATAGATGTAGCGCAGAGTTTCTCATTGAAGGAGATTTTACCCACGACGAGGCGAAAATGAAATTGTTTTGGGCAAAAATGGGAGAAAATTTTACTGAAAATGGTAACATTTTATTCTAGCAACAATTCAAATTAAATTATCTTCGAACCACCCACCAAGGCTTTGAAGCACTTTACTTTGTATGTATTATGCTGTCAACAACGTTAAAGGGACCTGACGTATGAGAAGTGCAGTGTGGTGGTGTTGTCTTTCAAAGCACTCTATCACATCTTAGTGAGGGTTGCGCAAACAGTGCTCAGTTCTAACTTAATTAGAAGTGTAAGTGGGTGTTATTTTTATGCTATTATTTAGTATCATTGATTTATTTTTTTTATTTTAGTGTTCTAGCGCGTCTTAATGTTCACGCTTGTCGCGTGCTCTGAGTACGGAGGTAATTCCTTTGTTGTCACTTTTCATGTCACTTAATTTACTAACTCAATTAGTGCTAGTGCTTCTTAAGAATAAAATAGTCTTGAATGGTCTGTTATATGATCAAAATTAATTAATAAGGAGTGCTAACACATGCATAAATGTAATTGTTCTTTGAAAACATTGCAAGACTTTACATGAAGGATGAAATATCGGTCTACTTCACGAGAATTAAATAATTTAACTTAGAATTTGGCTTGTGCTACAAAAATGGTAACGTTATTCTTATTTTTAGTACGCTTTTTGTGGTTTTAGTTATCAAGCTAGGGCCACAAATTTCTTTTATTAAAAATGTAGCCAGATGATGCACAGATTTGATTGTATTTACATGATGCTCAAGATGCCTTAGTAATGTCAAGTGGAGCAAAGAAAAAGCGTCACCAATACCATGGTGAATAACTAACTTATGGGTTTTGCTTTAAACCAACATGATCCAAAAAACTATGTGGCTTTTCTGTAATAGTACTCTTTCAAATGAAGCTTTAATACCTTCAAGACATCTTGATCATTTAAAAACGCTGATAAAACTTTTGAATATTTCAAAACATTGAAAACCAATTTTGACCAACAACCTAACTTTTGTAAAGAAATGATACCGAATAGATGAAACAAGTGTTCCGTCATATGAGATTGTAAGCAATATTGCCAATATTGCTACAGTCATACAATTACTGAGAAGATCATAAAGCCTATATTTCAAATGCCATACATGAAGATCTGACAGGTATATTTAAAAGTTTACCATTTAGCAACGATTCAATTATTAAAACAAATAGATAAAATGTCTGTGAATATTGAACAGCAACTACTTGAAAGATTGAAAATAAACTAATTTCTCAATTCAAGTTGATGAGTTCACTGTTATCGATAACAAGGCCCTTCTCATGACGTGTGCACGTTATTTTAATGATGACTGTAAATTGAAAGAAGATATATTAATTGTAAAATTCCTAGCGACGAACACTAAAGGAGAATTTATGTTTATTGCTTTAGGACCCTAGTTTGATGAAAATAAAGTTCCATTAGAAAATTTGATATCTTTTGCAACTGATCGTACTAGGCTGGAAGATATAAAAGCCTCGTAGCACATTTGAAAAAGAATTGTGTCCTGGAATCATTGCAACACATTGCATTGTCCACAAACATAATATAGTAGCAAACAAAAACATGAGTCTAATTCTACATTATTCAATTAGTATAGTTATTAAAACTGTCAATAAAATTAAACCACATCGCAAATACGTGTATGATCACCAATTCGGGAAGTTTTATTCTGATTATAATGAACAGTATGTAAGACTTCTGTTACATACGGAAATCAGAGAGCTCTCCAAAGGAAATTGCTTAGCAAGATTTATAAGCCGTTTTGATGTCATAATTAACTTTCTAGAAAGTGAAGGGGACGTAGATATTGCTAAAGAAATTTAAGAAAAAACAATTCATGAAATTTACACATTATCTAGCTTGGATATTTCGAAAGCTTAATGAGGTATCACTTCAACTTCATTACATTGATTGATTGTAAAACAGCACTGACACAATTTATTGAAAACTTGGAAAGGTTTCAAGCAAATTTACTTAAAATGAATATTCTGCAGTATACCTGAGCTGGCATAAATTTGCTTTTCATTCAACAAAATAGATGTTGACACATTTTCAGGACACATATTATCATTAAGACTGACAGGAACAAAATATTCTCCGATTTATTTTCCTATGAAGTAAAACCAGGGATGATAAACCAATTTAATTGCGATGATGTTTCAGCTGACGAAAAAAATTCAATAAAAATACATTGAATTACAATGCAATGAGAATTCAAACTACATGAGTAATAACGTAGGAAAGACTGAATTCTGGTCATTAAAACACTGTATTCATGGTAGTGGGCCGACATTACCAAAATAATTGTCTGTTTTCCAACATCATATACAGTTGAAACTTGGTTTAGTTCAGTGAATAAATTACTAAATAGAGAAATACATTGGACGTATGCAAAGAGGTCTAAGAATTAAACTCAGCAACAGTGAACTGAACAGTACGTATTTAGTAGAAAATCATCAATCTTAAACATCTCATGATATAAAATAGTCAGTTTATAATATTTCACTTTCACGTTTTTCGTGTATTGTGCGATTTGAAAGTAGAAGAGGTTCAAATAATTTTAAGTGTGTGTGTGTGGGGGGGGGGGTAGTAAAGAAAATGCAGTTAGTTAAGCAAAGAATTCTTTCTAGGTGCGTTTAAGCAGGAGAGATAACTCAAAGAAAAACAACTAATTGAATATTTCAGAAAATAAAGATGATGCAGTTATGAGTGTATCTTGCCTTTAAAGCTAACTGGGGAAAATAACGGACACGTTTCGGTCTTATTAGACCTTCTCAGCAAAGCATAATCTACTCGGTTGGCAAGACTTGGAAGTGAACCGTTTATATAGAAATAGAGGGAATGTAGGGAAACTGATTCTGAATATCAACAATATGACTGAAGGAAAGTACATCAGAGGAGTGTTCAGTATACTAAAGCAGCCACGTTAGGGTCTGCTATACTTGAAAATCCTCCATTAACTGAGATTATTCATGCAGTCGGAAGACAAAAACTCCATCTTTGGGGATTTAGCAATTTAGAAACAGCAAGCAAGGGAGATAACTCCAATAAAGGCAACTGATTGGATTTTTTTGAAAATATCCTCGATGCAGATGTGAGTGGACCTTGTTTTTAAGCCAACTGGTGAAAGTGACGAACATGTTTCGGCCTTATAATTCCTCAACAAAGAAAATTCTACTCAGTTGGCAACCACTGAAAAGTGACCCTTATATAGAGAAGTAGAGGGGATGTTCTGAGACTTTTATGAATATCAATAATATGACTGTGGTAAAGTACCTCAAGAGAGCGTTCTGCATACTAAATGCATATTCGGTGAGGTGTAATATGTGTAATATAATGAGTTAAAAAATTCGATTAATTCACTTTATTCATGCACTCAGTGCACATATACTTCACTGAGGAGGTTTAATAATACTGAAACATGTCCGTTACTTTCACCAGTTGGATTTAAAGACAAGATCCACTCCCATCTGCATGGTGTGTATTTTCCAAAAATTAATTTTAGTTGATCTTATTAGAGTTACCTCCCTTGTTTGTTGTTTTCAGAATTTAATCACCCCATACGGGGAGTTTTTGTCTACTCACTGCATGAATTAGTTAATGGAAATTTTTCAATTTACTATATTACGTATGTGAGACCCTGCTGTGTGTGTATTTAGTATATTGAACTCTCCTATGGGGTACTTTTCCTCGGTCATATTGTTGACATTCCTAATCAGCGTCACAACATTCCTTCTTTTTTTATATTTACTGATCACTTCTATGTCTTGCCAAGTGAGTAGAATATACTTCGATGAAGAGGTCTAATGATACCGGAACATGTCCCTTGGTTTCACTACATGGCTTTAAAGAAATGATCCGTATCGTCTGTATTTCAAAACATTCCAGCTATATGATTTTATTGGAGGTATCTTTTCTTGATTGTTGTTTGCTGAATGTAAACACCACTTGAAAAAAGTCTTTCTCTACTGACTGTGAGAAAAATCTTAGTTTAAAATCTTAATATTACATATGTGAGACCCTAACGTATGTGTGTGCTTAGTAAGTAGAACGCTCTCCTGAAGTACTTTCATTTTGTTGATATTCAGGAGCAGTGTCACTACAATTCTCCTTCTTCTATATATACTGAGCACTTTTAATATTGCAATTTGAGTAGAATGTGCTTTGTTGAGGAGGTCTAATTAAACCGAAACATGTCTACTGCTTTCGCCACTTGGCTTCAAAGAAATGATTCACCCCTATATACATCGGCTTTATTTTCTAAAACTTTTAATTAGATGATTTTATGTGAGTTATTCACCTTGCTTCTTGTTTTTAGATTTTAGAAACACCTGAATGAATAATACCAGTTAATAGAAGTTTTTGAAGTTACTATCTTACATATGTGAGACTTTGCCATTTGTGTATTCAGTATGCAGAACGCCGCCCCGAGGTAATTTCCCCTCAGTCATATTGATGATATTCATTACCACCATCACTACATTCTATTTCTATATATCTTGATCATTTTTAGTCTTATCAACTGAATTGAATATACTTGGCTGAGGGGGCATAATAATACTGAAACATGTCCATTTCTTTCGGCACTTAGCTTTAAAGACAAGATCCACTCCCAACTGCATCATCTTGAGTTTTCAAAATGTTCAATTACTTGATTTTATTAGAATTATATCCCTTGATAATTTAATTTTTTTCTTTACTTTTTAAACCCTCATAGAGGAAGTTTATATCTACTGTCTACATGAATAATCTCAGTTAATCTAAGTTTTTCAACTCACTAATTATCAGAAGAGTTTCTTCGTTCGTGGTTTTCTCAACAATTTTTTCCTCACACTCTCGTTACTTCGAGGTTCTGTATATTTCGAATGCGAAGCGTCTTTTTATATCATTTCATTTCAAAGGCCGTGATGTTTTTCGCACTGTCAGTATCTTAAGCCTATGATTACAACCCTTAAAGTGCAGTTGAAATTACTATTGCTCCTTAAAGAAAGAAAAAAAAACGAATATTTGTTGTTATTGTAATCTTTCAATATTTTTTCCAAGGCGGAAAATTAACTGATTTCGTTGTGTAACATGATACCATGATATCCTACCTCTAGCGAATATGGTCATGCACGAACAAACCTCCGGTAACAGAGAAATAAGAAGACCACGATGGGGTTGTTTGAGCAACATCAAGAAATGGAGAGGGAGGAAGTTTGTGAAAACCTTGTTGTTTGCAGATGACTGGGGAAAATAGAGGGAGAATGTTGCTTCTCTTGCTGTGAACCCACGGCCGCCATCGTATTGATTTTCATTGATTGATATTTACTTTCATGAAACAATAGAGGATTGTAACTTGAAGATTGAGATCCAGAAGAAATTACATTATTAGCATTATGATCTAATTATTTTCCGAATCACAGGGCTCCGTATTACCGGTGCTTATATCTGGGTCCGTACAAGCGGGCAAGAGATACATCTCATCCTGCATCGGTCACTTGTCTAATGTCTGTAGCTTTCACGAATAGTTATTTGTCAAATCACTTGTCAAATCTACACGGTTGCTACTGTCTACTGCAATGGGTTATACCACCCTGCTGTACCTAACTAAAGCTAGATGGACTCGACCGTTGTCAATTAAGTTACCACGTGCACATCTCAGTGCTGGGGACAGAATGCGAAGCACCAAACTCTCAGCTGTTTTTCTGCTATCTAATTGACTCCGTCATCTGCACTCTCTGGATATGTTGAAATGAATACGATTTCGACTATTGATACGATTGATCTAAATTTTGAACCAGCTGTTGTCGAAACTGTCGATAGCCATAATCATAAAAGTTGGCATAACATAGAGAGAATATAGATTTTCTTAATGACCAATTTGATATTTAATAACTATTTCTCTGACACACTGATTGGGGTAATATATTAACAAAATTAAAATCTTATGTGAGCTTAAACTAACATTAATAGTACATCAATTGTATCATAACCTCAAAATCTCTCCCTGACTTTCATCAAAATATACATTGCAATTGTAAAATGTTTCAACAATAGAAAATGATCTTCATTATACTTCAGGTTATATTTTTAACTCTGTCGTAAGCATTTTTATATTGAGGACTTTTCAAGATTTCACAATATGCAAGTTTTAACCTGCTTCAAACAAATTTAATGATGTTACATACTCAAAGTATTAAGGCTATAAATCTATTATTATATCTGGATATTTTAAGCATTCTTGCTGTAGTTTTTTTTTCGGCTGCTACAGAGACATGTACATAAGTGCCACTTTAATATGTTGAATTTTGCCTGAATGTTGATCGTATTAAATTACATCCGATGGATTATAATGAAATATTTCCATTGTGTAACATGCAAAAGCCAGTGACCTACAGAGTCTGGAATTAAAAACCCTTTATTATAACGATAATCAGATTCCTAGCCCAATGCATGTATTTAGAACATTGCATGTCATTAAAATAATTGCAACATCAGCCCTCCGATACAGCTTAAAAGAGTGATTCATATTTAATAAGTGGTTATTAAGACAGTGGGTGAGCAGATGGTTGAGTAGATAGATTTGTGGTTAACCTAACTATAGACTAGCGGTTAGCATCCTATTATTAGCAAAGCATTATATCTGTTCATAAGTAATTTAAATATTTCCTAAAAGTGATATAATGCACTCATGTAAGTAACTGGAACATGGGGATGATTCATTAACTTAAAATGTTGCGATCAACTTTTCTTGCTGGGAAAGCTAGCTGTGGTGGACCAGCGTCCACTTCGGGGGGAGGTTTATATTTCATTCTCTCGCCGATATAAGGACAGGAAATATGCACCAGTTCTTGATTTCTGAGTAAGTCAGTAAATATTACCTAGTATTTTAATAAGATCAGTGTCTCGTAATGTCTTCATAATCCGGTGGAAATCAAACCAACTTAATTCATCACCCTATTTAACACCATTACTTGGTCCTTTGTGATTTTAGCAGAGTCCGCTATGTTGCAAATATTCGGGCCAGGTCTTCAGTCTGAGTATAACTTCCTCCATTTTTCCCACTAGTCTCCAAGGCCCTGAAAACGGCCAGGGTCGATACCCATTCTCCTCTGACTACAAGTTATTAACAAACACAGTAATGTTTCTAATATAGACACAAGGCCAACAACCCAAGTATTTGACTGATACTTTATTGTATCGACCCCGGAAGGATGAAAGGCACAGTTGACCTCGGTGGGATTTGAACTCAGAGCGCAGTGAGCCAGAACGAATACTGCAAGGCATTCTGCCCGACGGGCTAACGACTCTACCAGTTTGCCACAGTAATGAAAAACCCTTCTTACTCTTCAGGCCCTCAGTACAATTGAAGGAAGGTCTTGAGGAAATTAACAATAATTATTGCGATGAGGGATTCAAAGATCCATCGTTTCTTTTCCAGACATTTAAATTAAAATGATAATTTCTTAAATTGGCCAGTTAAAATTTGTCGAGAAGTGATATAGTTATTTGAATCGACCACAGTATATGACATACTTTATCGACACGTGTAGAAGTTATAATTTAGAGGGAGTTCGGCTTCATGTCAACTCCAAATATACCGGACGAAAATAAATATCGTAAAATATTTAATCCGAAAATGGTTTTTCTGTCTCTCTACGGTATAATAATAATAATAATAATAATACAATATTGTAGGATAACTGTGTAAGTAGTTACTTCTTATATTTAATGTTTTACAAATGTTCATTGTGGCCAGCGATCGTATAACAATTGTTTTCAATTGAGAGAAAAATTTTAATTAATTGAGAATATTTTGCCTCCGCCAATCATTACATCACCCGTAATGAATGACCATAAATTATTTTGCCTCCGCCAATCATTACATCACCCGTAATGAATGACCATAAATTATTCAGTTAAAATGAAAAACAACTTGACACTTTAGTGAACAGCGTACGAGTATTCAATGAAGTCATAAGAATGGAATTCGGCATTAATAAATGTGGTATACTTACCATGAAGAGAGGCAAACTGTCTGAGATAGGAGGAATTGAGCTCCCTACAGGTGAGGATATAAAGGAAATTGACAAGGACGCCGGGTTCAAGTATTTAGGAGTATTAGAAGCTGATAATATAAAAGACAATAAAATGAAGGACAATGAATAATTTGTAAAAAGGTCCAAGAAAATATTAAAATCCCACTTGAACAGTAAAAATGTTATCACAGCTATCAACTCACGTTCTGTATTAATCATCTGATTCAGTGCAGGCATCATCAACTGGAACACACAAGAACGACAGGATATTGTTATGAAAACCAGAAAGCTGCTGATGATATATATGTTCCACAAAAACAGTGATACTGATAGAGTGTATATGGTATGCAGTGATGGTGGAAGAAGCATGATTAGTGTAGAAGATTGTGTTGTAATGGAGGAACATTGTCTGTACAAGTATGTGTCAGAAAGTAAAGAAAAACTGTTGAGCGCTGTGAAAAAAGTAGGAATAATAAATGCCGGAACAAATAAAGCAGGAAATGTCGGAACATGGAAAGCAGGAAATTAAAATTAAACAAAACAAAATGCATGGAATTTTCTTCTGAAACCCCGCATATAGAAGCACTCGGATTTGAGACTATTTAAGGAAAGGAGATCTGAAGAAAGCCACAAAAAGCACTATAATGGCAGCCCAACAACAGGCCATAAGGACACAAGCAATCAGAAAACATAGATATGGAAGATATATCGCCACTATGCCGATTATTCCGCGAGAGAGAAGAGACTGTAGCCCATTTAATATCAAAGTGTAAGAACCTGGAGCAGAAACAATAAAAAAGCTGAAGATACGACAGGATTGTATCAGTTATACACTGGTAATTGTGTAAAACACACAATCTAGAATACCCAGAAATGTGGTATCAACATAGACCAACAAAAGTGGCCGAGAATTATCAGAAAAGAATTCTATGTAACATAAAACTTCAGACAGATAAGGAACTGGAGCACTCAAGACCGGATAACATTGTACTAGAGAAAGACACCACCAGAATGTGTATGATAATAGATGTAGCCTGCCCATTCGACACCGGGTGAAGGAAAAGGAAAACGAGAAGATAAATAAATATGAGGATCTATAGTGGGAATTTAAAAAGGCTATGGAACTGCATTAAGGTAATGCTAATTCCTGTTGTAATATGATATCTAGGTAACTGGTGATGCTACTCGGCCAGTAGCATCCGGAACTGTGACGAATGGTGCTCTGTAGTCCGTGGTCCACTGCTCTTCACCACCTTCACATCTCCTCCGCGTCTCTATCTCTTCTGGGCAAAATTCCTCAAGTGGCTCTTGATACCATAGCAATAGCATCCGGGCATTTTGCCCTGCAGCTTCAGTCTCATGCCAATCAATTCGGTTCTTTGAATTAGACACAGCTCCGGTATGGCTCTGTTGTCTTCAGAGTTTATTAGAACTTGTAGGTTCATCCTGGCCCCCCGACCACATATTTCCTCTCGTCGTCTCTGCACTGATCACCGAACAATACTGCGACACAAAGATGATAACGAATCAAGTATCAATCTCATGGCCAATGTCCCTTACCGTCTCGTTTGTATTTCTTTGACCAAAATATTGTGGCACAAACGTGTATGGGTAGGTGCGTACATCACGATTTCCACTTGTCTTATCGCAGTGTTGGATAGCGAGTACCTCTCCCTACGCATCGGTTAGGGTCTCTTCCAGGTGCTGTTTAGAGGGCAACTGAAAATACCCGCCATATTCAGTCCTTTCAATCTTGTCCACCATATAATTTCCTTCGCCATAGCCACGGGACAGAGGAAATCTACCTGCCCTTCCAGGGCAAAGGAAGGCGGTGGTGTGATCCTTACGATGTACTCGGCGACAACCGAATCCGTCCTGCACGTGGCAAGTGGTGTTCGACAAAACTTCACAAGTCAGTAATGCACGGACTCTAAATAAGGTTTTGTCACCCTGCGTGCATCTAGGACAGACCCAGCCGACGGTGCAACAGTGCCTGCAGAGTTTATCTCCAACCGGCAATGTCCCCCAATACCACTGCCGGGCCGGGGATTTCTGGAAGTTTCCGATAGTTCCAAGACTGAAAGTCCTCCTGAAAAGA
>JAYRBU010441536.1:0-10821 GCA_036023795.1 Vulcanoctopus hydrothermalis
GTGATATATATATAGAGAGAGAGAGTTTGAGAGAGGTATGTGGTGCGGAGAAAAATAAAGATACAGTTAGAGGGTGGAACAAGACAAAGGAAGAAAGACAGAGAGAGTGAGTGTGAGTATGTCTGTGAAATAAATAGAAAGCATGGGAATGAGGTATAGATAACATGAGGAGAGAGTTACTGAAACAATAAATGTTTATGACGAGAAAGGGAGATATGATGTAAAGCTAGAAATCTTTGTTCCTCCAATTTTACACTTTCAACCTTCCCAAATAATCGATCATATCCCGCAATGAAGATATTTGAAATATTTGATTAGAAATATACGTTTATATAACTTGGTCGCCATCTTTTATTTCAAGCCACTATTTTTGAACGCCGTTTGGCTGGTCTCCAGTGTTATAACTTGATCCTTCTTCAAAGGTCAACTTAATTTATGAATCAAATGTGACCCAGGTCATCAATTCTGTAGTCATCTAATATATTGTTTAATTTTTCTCCCAATTAGATCATGTTTACACATGTTTATTCAATCTAGATAACACAAACCCATTCACACTCTCTCTTTCTATATCTCTCTCCCTCACACACACATCGTCTGATGATATGCTTATACTGATATCATACAAACGCACATACACGTACAGATGATTATACCAAAATATATATATATACAACGTAATTAATACAAACATGTGCAATGTATTATGCATGTATGTGTGTGTGTTTCTCTGGATGTGCGTGTATGTTTATGTGTGTATGCGTGTGTTCACATATTCAGTATTGCAGTAATCTAGGTAACCAAAAACCATCTTCTGACACTCTACCGTCGCAAGTTGCCAGTTCGTTGTATTCTACGGGACAATCTCCCTCCGAACAATTATGCTAATACTATGCCTAGCAATATACCTTATGTATTACAAAATGGTAGATAACTTACTCTCTGTATTCTTTTTAATGATTGCTGATTGATTGAAATTTCATCTTAATCGATCTTTCCTCATCTTAAGCAATCACAAACATTTGGAACACTTAACTATTTACGCACTTTTGAACTTTACTTTACATATAATAAACATTGTCAGAACGAAACAGTTACAGCTTGAAGACATAGAGATCAAATGAAAAAATAGAAAAAGAAAATTAACTGCAAAAGAGAACAACAAATGTTGACAAGTGGTTAAATGTCTCCGATTACGTTCAAAGTCATGACATTAGAGAAACGTAACATATAGGGAAATAATTAACTATAATCTATGATCTTCATCAGATGCATGTGGACTTTCTGTGTATTCAGGACATTTTGAAAAGTGTAATTAGTCTTGTTTTTGTAAATTAATACATATCAAGGATACCTAATTACTACAGTGTTAATTTAAGTATATTCAAAATGGTACACCAAGTCTGAGTGTAAATTCTATTCCTGGTTGAGCCATTACATTCTAATTTACTCCTCACTTTTGAGATATAATGATGTCTGACTTGTTGAAGACACAAATCACAAACGGAAATTCTCAAGTCATGATCCATTACCCATTAAGATTTATTGGAATTCCCATTTCAATTTACTTACAGAATAGCTGAAATTGTTAACAAGTGGCACAGTTAATTGAGAACTATGCATAAGATTTCCTTTAGATTGGTCAACTACAGGATATATACAGAAGTACACGTTTTAGTATAGTCCAGCAATGTAGAACAAGAATTCTATTTGAGAAAGTGAATAAGTGCAGAATAAACAAACTATTATCAAGTTTGTTTCAATGATATTAGTATGAATTCAAGAAGCAAATGCATGTTTGTATTAAAATAGTTGGACATATTCAGTTCTAAACAAATAAAACGATTCACAAAACTCAACAAATCTTGGTTAAATTATTATTTGGATAAATAATGTGTAAACGAATTTCAATGAATAAATGACACAAAATTAAACATCTTGATGGTGATTTGAATGATTGGGAATTGTGTACTGAACATGTCAGTCCTTTCGTATTGTATACGCTTAAGTATCTAAGAACGAAAAGGAAGAAATGACGTTTTAAATTGTATTAATATTTATGTCTAACACTGATATGTGCAGACGTTTTTACAGCTTGAATATTTTATAAGGTCTGTTAGTAATATGTCTTAAGTGTAATATGTGTCTGGAGATAATTTTAAGCTATCTTCACTCGAAAGAGAACATACAAATACAGCGAAAATATGGCTCCACAGAGTAGAATATGGCATTGACAGAGAATTTAAAACCTAATGTCTTGCTTTCGTGTTGAAACTCTGGCTGATTAAATCTTACATATGTATTTATCAACATTAGTATGTAGTTGAAGAGTAAGTCGTCAGTTTGTTGTGTTAAAATCAACACTTCAATTAAGTAAAGCTTGGAGAAGAACGAAGTTTCGATGCTATATTTTCCCACTTTACATAAATACAAAATATTTATTTGATAAAACTAAATGAGTGATAAATACTAAGAAAGCAGGACGAAAAAGTGGCCCTAAAAATCTTCTCAGCTGAAGTTAAAGAGGAGTCTCCGGTATACAACAATACAGGAACGTCATTGATCGTAGGTCAGTTCAATCAGGGTTTACCTGAGTCTAAGCAACAACAACGGCACAAGTAACAACAATAATACACTTCCGGGGCCCAGGATGCACTCAGAATAACAATTATCAGTAATTAACCTGCAACCAAATAATTCAGAGTATCTACCAATTAATGATTAATAAAGAATGATATGAATAGCTACTAGAATTGTTTGGGTCATATTGCTCTACCCTTAGATGATGTAAGAAAATTATGTTTCGCGCTCGGGCTGTAGTGGGAGAAGAAATATGGAAATGTTATACTTCCTGCTCTATCCAGTTTTATACATGGTTGTTGTGTAGCTCAAGGTCAACCCAGATCGAATAGTCTTATGACAGGCATGTAGTCGGCTGAACGAAGTAGCGTGACTGAGAGATCCTTCTTCTCAGTGACTTTATGTCTCCAACTAGTTAATGAATATACTGTACATATCGATATGCAGTATGTGGCACAGCCGTGTGCCCTTATTGTTGTTGTCGATTAGCTCGAGATCATCATTGATTGAGCAGACTTATTATCAACTGCATGACAGATGTGATCATTTCACCTTTTAAAAAAAATGTATTCTGTTAAGGCGCTCCTTATCCTATATACCCTTGCTTAGTTCGCGAGAGTATGATGCGAGGATGATTTTGCTGCTATTTACAGCAAGTCTAATTACCACCAACATGCTTCCTAAATTAAGTACGGTTGAAATAATATGTAAAGAATTTAATTGTCCTGATCACAAACCAACTACATTAAGAACACTTCTATATATCATTCATGTGTTATGAGACGTTATAACATATAGATTATATAAATAAGTGCTCTTATTATCACACCAGTTGATAGTAAGCTATGAGTTTTATGTACTTTAGTAAATTTGCATATTAGAATATGAACCTTGCCAAAATCGTTCGTAATGATATTCTGCTAATTGTTTAACTTTATTCTAAGAATGCATGTATCGAAATATAACTTCCTTGTTTCGACTTTGGCGTCGTAGGCAATGCAGATTATAAAATTATTTTCCTATATATTATTATACAGCAGTAAATGTCATTCAAAAAGGAGAGCTACTTAATGACAGATCGGATGTTTGTATCCTGTTACTTGCGCTTTTGTTTTTTTTTTTTGTATCTACAATATAGTCAGAGGTTGAGGAGGGGTGGCAATCATCATGAACTTTGTAGATCATGTTGCACCTGGGACATCGGTGTGATTGCTGTTTAACTTAAACGTGTGTAGGCCAATGTCATTAGGGAAGATGTGTGCGGCGTGATAACCGGAGGCCTGCTTCAATGGTTTTGCATCAGAGTGAACTCCGCTAAAGGGATCCAAGGGCACGATGTGCATATTTAAATGGGTAGCGTGTAAGACCTACCACCTAAAGATATCAATCTCCAAGAAACTTACCTCTTAAAATGTCCAGTTTATCTAGCTGTCAAGATATGGAGCCTCTACACGGTCACATGAACTGCTAGAAATAATAGTCAAATCACCTTAAAATAAAACGCTACCATTATAAAAAAAGGGGAGGAGAAGTTTTAAGGTTTAAATATGGAAGGATACTACTTTAATCATGGGTCTACTTAATCACGGCCAATTGTAGGCAATACAATCAAATATACTTCCAGGTAGGAACAATTCGCCACTCTTAGCGGTGATATAACTGTAAACTTGACAAATAGTTCTTTAGCTGTTGTGCTAAGTCTATATATTCCTGTAGGTGTACATAATATACTCCCTTATTTCAGATCGAACCAGAATTTCACAATCATCTCAGCCTGCTCCTCTTTCTAATTACAGGTTGAATGCGAAGGCTAGTGAGTAACATCAAATTCCACGTCAAATTCCTCATTTATAGCCAGGTGCATATCATACCCGACCAAGAACGATAACTACTAATATGCTATATATCATTGTGAACTTATAACTCTCTGAAATTCAAGATAATGTATATTAACTTCACTCTATGTATATAGACAATCATCAATGTACGTAGTATATTATCCATCAGCGGTCTATATTTTATACATCTCATGTAAGTACGATAGCTTCAATTACTATACAAGATGCTGATTCTTCATATCAACGAGAGATATTATCGCTATTGACATGAAGTTAGAGAAGAATTATTTTGGCGTATTCATCCCTGAAATAAATTTATCTTGGTATGACACCAATGTTGAGATGTTAGATACTATGCAGCTAAATACATGTAAGAAGATTTAAACGAACAGCTGCTAAGCCAGTAGTTAAGCAGTGGGAAAATTCAGACATCAGTTATCAAGTATATGTATATAATGATTTCTTGTATATGCTGTTGATACAGATTAATTAGAGATAAGAATCAGATGTTGTGACGCACATGCCTATCTGAAAAAACATCAGCGTAGGCGAAGTGAATTATTCACAACAATGAATCGGAAGCACATCGGTGTAGGCCTATCTGAAGATTACTCTTTTATTATGCAGCAATCAGCCAAGCCGATGATTCAATGACTCATATTCTGATTGAATACGTTGCATTCAAAATGAAAACTCGTATCTCTCAGTGACCTAGGCCACTTTGCCCTAAATATGAACTATTGTTGTTATATTTGTACGTCTGTAATTTGCTATGTATTATATAGATTTGCAATGATAAGTTCAAATTTTTTCTGCATGAAAAGCTACCGGTGTTAGAGTAGTCAGAAAGATATTTACATGTCTCATCTTTAAGGTCTCGAGAACCACGATTAATGTCTTGCCTAGTAAATCCCCGTTATTATGAAGAAATAACAGATTGGATTTTCTAACTTGCAGCGCTTTCCTTTATGCATAAAGAACTATTTGTTTGAAGTATTGTGTTCTTTCAGTAGTAAGGAGTAAGGAGATGTATATATTTACCCATCAGGTATGTGGTGCACTTTGTGATTTATTGATCTTTTATTTATATACATGGTAGTGATTAAGGTGCTTCAGTAAGACCTTAGGCGTGATAGCTATAACAATCTAAAGACCTAAAGAAATTACTTTACGATTAATGTGATATGTTTCTCTTCATCAAAAGCATTGGTGACAAGCAAGATTGAAATGAATTTAACAAGATTCAAAGATTCAAACTAATGACGTAAGAAACCTGCAGTCAACAAATGTACTCACTTCGCCATAAAATATGAAATATAAGGAGCCAACAATGAAACCACTACACGATCAATTGAACTGCTAGAAGTAGCAGCCATATTCCCTCAAATCGAAACCTACTATATAAAAAGGGAAGTGTATTCAAGGTATACAAAAATATTGGATGGTCGCGACTGGAACACCTTTGATAACAGGTTCAAACAATCAGACGTGATCTAGAGCAATACAATTGTTGTTTCTATACAGTAATATTATCCCAATGTTAATATAATTTCTTTCTGACAGCCTTTAATTAACACTCTTTTCCTATGTGAATTCAATAGGATATTTTGATAAGTTCAATTGCCATGTGGTGTGTAAAATCTTAAGTTCCCGGTTTTGCCTTTCATCCGAAAGTGAGGGAAAGAGAAAAAAATGTTGTTGATTAGGCAATAGGGATTTACTTGCCAAAGACCGAATGAAGACACCATATGTTCCATTTTCCTCCTACAGGCCAAGGGAGAGTATCAATTTCTATCTTTCCTTACAAAAGAAAAAGGCCCAAGCCGTTAGATTTTACATACCTCAAGATAATTGAAATTTTTGAACTTTTGTATTGACTAATCTAGGCAGCGAATGGGTAGAATCGTTAGAGCGTCGGAGAGAATGCTTTGTGGTATTCGTTTCGGCTCTCTGCGATCTGAGTTAAAATCACGATGAGGTTAACTTTGACATTCACACATTCGGAGCCGAGAAATAATTTGCCAGTCGACTTACTTGGGTGGATTCTTCTTCTTCTTCTTCTTCTTCTTCTTCTTCTTCTTCTTCTTCTTCTTCTTCTTCTTCTTCTTCTTCTTCTTCTTCTCAGGGAGAAATCGGCCGTTATCAAATCCGGGGAGGAGTGGCCTCCACCAGGTTTAGGTTCCCGACACAAGACGTACGTCACGAGGGTACCCCTACGACTTCATCAGGAAAGGGGTATCAAGGAATGAAATAACAGACTAATTGTTGCCGATGTACACCAACGACAGTCACAAGTTATCGTTGTTACGTATTAGCTCTTAGTTTGGTTTATTTTCATTAAACTCATAACAAAATCTCATTTACTTGTGTTTAGAGTACCGAGAAATGATTTTACCTCCTCAAATCCTAATAAAATACGAAGAAGGGAAATGTTTCGAAAAATATTTTGCTTTTAAACTATTTCATAATTACTGGGAATTATCATATCATAAATTTAACTTCCTGCCTGCAGAAATGAATATCCAAAGCTTCAAAAATCTCAAATATCAAAATATCTTTCAATTACTCTTCTCTTTTTCAATTTAATATAATTTTGTCTGCGAAAAAGAAGAAAATGAATCGATGTACTGGAGTTGAGTGGTGCTACATGCATGTATGTTTGTGCACGTGTGTGTGTATTCGTATGCCCCTAGGTATTGATATTTTTGTGTGAGCGTGGAACGATGAATATAGTTGTTTACGTTAATCTGCATGAGTGTGTGTGTGTGCATAGTTATTTGCAGCACTATATACGTTATTTGAGCTATTCATTAATTCATAATGGGATGTGACTAACTCCATATGGTGTTATTCTTGCTATGCAATCCCAGGTCAATCCTGATTGAGTACAGCTATTATCAAAGGCGTTCCCAACGTGACCATCCCTGATTTCATAAGACCATATGATGTCAATTATGGGAAATATATATTTCATTTTTAGTAAATTGAGAGGCCACGAAGACGATCTCTTGTTGGCTAATGACTCGATAGGTTACCGAACTATCAAGTAAATATTCAGTTGCCTGCATTTATACTTTTCTGTAATAAATCTCGGAGATGTTAAAGGCAAATTCGATGCTATCAGGCTTTTAATCAAAAACGTAATCCATTAAATCTCTGCGCCCTCTAAGTTACTGGTTTACTGCCTCCAACCTAGCCAGAGACTGCCTGAAATGCTATCGTCCCATTGCCACAATTGTCCATTTATCTGAAATACCACAACCATAACCGTCCAGAAATCCAAGTACTTAGTCACGCGAAAAACTTCAGCAGCACTTCTGCAAATCTCATCTGGTCCATTACATGCAAACTTTGTAATGTATTATATACAAGAAAACGGTTCACGTATTAGGTAACTGTTTTCACGACCATGTCAATAGTTTTCTCCACATCACTCATAATGAACTCTTTATCTAACATGTCAACTGAACTGACCACTCCTTTGGTCCCATCGGTGTCTGGAGTTTACGAATGTCAGGGCACCAACATGTCCGTAAGCATAAAGAAAAGTGACATATCTTCACGTCTGGCACTGCCTCCCTGAACGGTCTGAACGAATGATTCGCCTTGTGGTAAAAAAAACCTCTTCGAATATTTTTTCCTAAAATTAGGTATTCAACGCCCATTTAATTCTGTACACACATCCACTCTAAAAATTTCACAAATCCTCATCGATATCCACCTTAGACACCAATAGAATACTTTTCATTATTCCCATACGTGCACAAAGTAAACTTCGTCACTTCCGCACCTTGACAAGTTACCCATACAATTACGGTAAGGTGTCGTATATGTAATATTGTGAGTTGAACAAAAAATGTGATCGATGAAATTATCCAAGCAATTAGTAAGCAAAAACTCCCTCTATGAGTGTTTGAAATCTAAAAGAAAATTACCAGTAAGGGCGATAACTCCAATAAGACCAGTTGTTTTAAATATATCGACAGTATAATCGAGGCAGATTCGAGTATATCTCGTATTTTATGCTAACTTGGAGAAAACAGTGAACACTGCGTTGAGTTGAAAATCTTCGATCATCTGACATTATTTAACTGCGGAGAATATGTTTTAATGATCGTTCAAATATTTTGATCAACTGGTGTTATTGGAGTTAGGTCCATTGTTGCTTTTAGAATTTGGGCTCTAATTTCGCTCAAAACGCCTTCTCTATGTAATAAAAAAGAAAAGCCACATTGGATAATGCAGAAATAGATACACAATACCTGAATAAGACACGTGATGTTCACGACTGGAAGGACTTTGATCGTAGGTATGCTTTATCAGGGGTAGCGATAACGAGAAAAAAAAAACAAACAATAAAAAAGCAAAACAATAGTAACTCACGATTAATACTGAAATACATGGTAGGTGATCAAATTCGTAATACCAGTAACATAAAAAGTTCCGATTATATTGAATGTAATCTTCATCCCCCCTTCAGAAAGTTCGACGTTTGTTTTACGCAAAGAGAAATTACTGTGTTATACAATACATTTTATTTTCTAATGTTTTTTTTCTGAACAATAAGGGAGGCTGTAGAATAATAATGAGCAGAGATATCAAATATATGTTTTCAATAAACTTATAATTTTCATTGAACTTGAATGCCTCATTGGCGTTTCGTAAACAAGTGCATCTCCAGAAAAAAAAAAATCTGATCTGGATTTAAGGATAGCATTAAATTCGGCAATGATTAATAGAGCAGAAATGAATCAATATGAATATATTCGGAATGCTAAGCTTATATATGCCTATTTATATACGAGACTGTTTTAGGAATTTGTTTTCCTATTGTGTATACATGTGCTGATAGAGAATATATCTGTAATTTGAATAACAGTCTAACTATTATAAAAAAATAAAACATAAAGAATTTGATTGTGTTTAATTAATCACAGACGGCATCTGCATTAACAAAGAAAACATTAATTAACCTAGTGTTAAAATATTTAAAACAGCGAACATCTTCATTATAATTAGAAATACTTCGGCGATGAGAAAAAAGATATTAGCTCAATGATTAATATTATTTCCATCATTTCGGCAAGTGTGAGATATAAGCTTAGAAAAACTTTGGCCTTAACGGACATCCTCAGAAAAGTATAGGCATCACAGTAATTGCCGAAATAGTGATGAGAGAATCACTAAGTTAATGTAAATGCGTATGCATGGAAATCAACCTAAATAACACGCCTACAAGAAAAGAAAAATCATGTAGCATTAACATTCTGAATAAAAATACTGATGTCATGAGGAAAAGAAAGAATTAACTCTATAGCTAAAATTATTTTAATCACGTCTGCATACACGCTAGACGAATCTAGATATACTTTTGGCTTATCAGACATTTTGCATTACTAATACGGCAAGTACAGTAGAGTCTATATATCGACGATGATGTCCAATAAAACCAGAACTTGTCTAGAGTTGTCTGTCGTATTGCCGCAACGATCAGACACTGAATATATGCATCTCTCACTCATTATATATTTTTCTCTAGTAGAAGAAAAAGAAGAAGAAGAAGAAGAAGAAGAAGAAGAAGAAGAAGAAGAAGAAGAAGAAGAAGTAGTAGAAGAAAAAGAAGAAGAAAAAGAGGAATAAGGAGGGGAATAAGAATTATAAGAAGAAGAGGAAGAGGAGGAAGAAGTAGAAGAAGAAGAAGAATAAGAGGAAGAAGAAGAAAAACAACAACAACAACAGCAGCAATAACAACAACACATATAGAAACCGAAATAACGTACTGACTATCTATATATATATATATATATATATATATATCATCTTTCATTTACTTTCTAGTTCCTATAGCAATGTCCCCACCAGGGTATATGTCGCTTCAACTGGGAGCAACCCCTTTCTTGACTTTACCCAGCATCATCTATTTAGTGCTGGTATTATCTTGAGATTTTACCTCACTCGCGACGTTAGGTCAGAGGGTTGACCTTAGTGCTTTTCAGGCACCTAGAGTTTGAATTCAGAACGCAAGCAGTCAGAACAGGTACCGCAAGGCATCTCGTCCGACGCTCTAACGATTCCGCCAATCCATCGTCACGGACTGGTACTTTATTTATCGACCCCAAAAGGATGAAAGGCAAAGTTGACCTCGACAGGATTTGAACTCAGAGTGCAGAGGGTCAGGCCAAATACTGAAAAGCAGTCTTTCCAGCACCCTAACAACTCTGACAATTCGCCACCTTCCTATGACCAACATAGAAAGTATTTATTTCATATTTTCACTGTCTCAGAGACTGCATAACAACATAAATTATATGAATTATCTCAATTTGGGAACTTTCATGAAGTCTATTATATTTATTTAGCATATATGTGTGTGTGTGTGTGTGTGTGTGTGTGTGTGTGTGTG
>JAYRBU010447277.1:0-10789 GCA_036023795.1 Vulcanoctopus hydrothermalis
TGTCTTCGGCCATTACTTGTGAAGTAGTAGGATGAAGAATCATTGATATGTGATGATTGTTGAACTTTACCTCGGAACATCTAAACATTTGAGCCACCTTTATAATGGCTGAGATATGTTGACTACAGGAAGATCGGAGATGAGCAACTATTTTTGAGGCATGGTGACAACAGTGGAGTGTCTCTGACAGATATGGTGTCAACAGCAAATTGAAGCAGAGCATCCATGATATGACATGGTAACAACAGCAAGGTAGAACAGATCATCCATGACATATTCTGACATCAATAAGTTGGAGTGAAACATGGTGACATTAGCAACTTTGGCTAAATATTGTGACAACAGGAAGATTGAGCAGAAGAGTATCTAACATGCAGAGACAACAGCAGGATGATGTATCTGTGACTGACATTGTGACAACAGGAAGATTCAGTATCTGACTGAGATATGGTGACAACAGCAGTGGAACATCTGTGACTGAACTATGGTGACAACAGGAAGGCGAAGATATCTATGACAGATATGGTGACAACAGCAAGGTGGAGCTCTGTACCTGAAATATGGTGACAACAGGAAGATGCAGCATCTGTGACTGATATAGTGGCAACAGAAACATGCAGCAGAGAGCATATGTGTCTGAGATGTGGTGATAACAAGAAGATGGGGTAGTGCGAATGTGACTGATATTGTGCTAGCTGCAGTATGGAGCAAAGCAACCGTTACTGTGGTATTGTGGTAAAAGCATTATATAGCAATACTTCCATGACTGAGATATGAAGACAAATGCAAGATGGTACCAGCATCTGTAATTGATAGACGGTGACTACAGCAAGATGGAGTAGAGCATTGAAATATGGTGACAACAACAGTAGGTAGCAGATATCTATGATCGAGATATGATGACAAGTTGGAGATCAGAGCATCTTTGATAGATATTTTGACATTACCAACCTGGAGAGAAACATCTATGACTGAGATATGGTGAGAGCAGGAAGATAGAACAAACATTTGTGACTGAAATATGGTGACAACATGAGGGGGAGCAAACATCTATGAGATTTCGTGACAACAGGAAGATGTAGCTTCTCTAAGATATGGTGTCACCATGAAAATGGAGCAAACATCAGTGGCTGAAATATGGTGAAATCATGAAGATGTTACTAAGATATGGTGACAAAAGCAAATTGGAATAGAGCATCTGTAACTGACATTGTAATAAGATGTAGAGCATCCACAATTGAGATATGAGGACAACTGAGATGGAACAAAGCACCTGTGACTGAGATATGGTAGTAAATGCATCTTGGAGTGGAGCATCTGTGACTGAAATGTGGTGACAACCAGAATGTCTGGCAGAGTATTTGTGACTGAGATATGGTGACCACAGAGCATCTCTGACCAAGACATGAAGACATGACAAGGTGGGGCAGAACATATATCTGTCAGATATGGTGACCACAGCATGATGGTGCAAAACAACTCTGTTATATGATGACAACAGCCAGATGAAGTAGAATCTCCACAATTGAGATACAGTGACAACACCAAGGAGGAGAGAAACATGGTGGCAGTAGCAACTTTAACTAAAATATAGTAACATCAGGAAGATGGAACAGAGCAACTGTTACTGAGATATGGTGATAACAGGAAGATGGAGCAGAGCAACTGTGACTGAGATATGGTGACAACAGGAAGATGGAACAGAGCAACTGTGACTGAGATATGGTGACAACAGGAAGATGGAGCAGAGCAACTGTGACTGAGATATGGTGACAACAGGAAGATGGAACAGAGCAACTGTAACTGAGATATGGTGACAGCAGGAAGATGGAACAAAGAGTCTACTGCAAGTGAAGCAACCGATAACAGGAAGGTGGAGTGGTGATAATTCAAGTCAGGTAACATTAGTGGTGGAGAGTTTTGTTTCTTTCATTTCAGGTGCAGTGTTACATCATAGCAGGGACAGTCTCCAGATGAAATATAAGATGTGTTGTAGTAATGGAAGGTCTATGGCTTGCAACTATTGAAGGTGAACTTGTGACAACACTAAGAGAAAGCATCTATGGGTGGCAACTGTTGACAACTCTGAAAATGGAACATCTGTGCTGATAACTTTGAAGTGACTGGCTTGATTCTATTCACTGTGAAAGAGCTTTAGCTGGAGGCAGTTTCCCCACTTGGAGTTGGAGCATGGAGCAGAGCAGCAACAAGGAGCTTTTATGATGAATATCAGCCAACAAAAGAAGAATTATCTAATTTAACAAATAGTAGCTACTGAAATGGAGCATGAGGAGAAGTTATGATTGGCAGCTGTTGTGAAATTCCATGTCTGGAATGAAAATTTACAGTAATAGAAGATAGGTGTTTTTATTGACTACTAATGGAGAAGGCTTAGCAAGTACAGATGAAGCAATCACTATCTCATCATAGCACAAAGAGAGAATCCAGCTGCTGAAACAACCTTTTTTTTAAATGTATGGTATGGAAGTTCTGTCTGAGTTAAAATTTCCATTAGATGAGGTAATATTTGTTTGGATGGTATGAAAAATTAATTTAGCATACTGCAGATTTAAACCTTCACTGTATTGGAGGAGAGCAATACACTTGGCACAATGTTTTATTTAAATAAAGTGTATTTTAGAGTAGATGCACCTAATCTACTGTTAGGTACTACTATAAGATGGATAAAGTATTGTTATGCTTTATAAATTGGTGTAAAAATATTTATTAAAATGTTTATTTGTAAAAGTAAATAATGGAAAAAAGCAAAATATATTATTTTGTCAAGTAAATTGTATTTTTCACTTCACACTTGTGTGCTAGAAAATAAGTTCAATGGGGATAAATGTAATATTTAATGTGTAGCAAAAGATACAAATATAGAGTAAATTTAAAAAAAAGAAAGAAAACCTAAGAACATTGGCCAGTTTACTAATTCTTAAAAATGAAAAATGTTCTTGAAATGTATCTTTTTCTTATTAGTGGTACAGTATATTTCATGCTGTATGTTATAGGTTGTTAAGCCCCCATTAATTTGTTAAAAGGTCACATGTTTCTGGAATCTATAAATTCACAAGATTATGATAAATCTGCTTTTCCATGCTGGCATGGGTTGGACAGGTCATCATGCAGATTACTGCCCTCCTAGACGGGTTGGGCACCATTTCTCTCACATGTTCAATTTTCTGGCCTGGTTTCTTCTTATTGGCAACCACTTTACAGTAGGCAATAGGAAGGATATCCAGCTAGTTCATCCAAAGACAACTTGGAAATCTGTGTTGCTGGTGTTTTCTTTCTCTGAATGGTTGCTTTATCATGAAACTACTATATGGTAGAACCAATGACAGATTTCCAAGAAACAAGGGCAGATAGACCTATGGCATAAGTGGAGGATAAATCTAGTCTAGTGATCCTTTATTACAGATGGGTGATACTCCATGACATGTAATTATAGCAACAAGTAATTATTCCTTTGCATAGAATCAGCTGTTGGATATCTTATTCAAAACTTTATTGGTATGTCTAATATTGACTTTCCAGGTACTATTCCAACGAGGGAAATATAGTTTTTATTCTAATTCTTACTGTTCTGAATTCACAGTTAACTAATTATCGAATACTAATATATATATATATATATATATTCTACACTTCTTTTTTTTAAATTTTATTTCTATACTGTGTAATTTTCTTTATGTGAATAAAGTTTTTACTTCGAACATTTCTATCTGTTTTTTACTTTATTTCCTGTAAAGCTGTTTCACTTGTGTTAACTTCATTTGTTTCAAAGTATTATGTAGCTATATTAGAGCTTTATCTGCTACACTATTTTTCTTATGTAATGTCCTTGAATTTGTAGAGTAGCCATTTGTCGGGTCTTATGACATGCAGTGGGTCAGCAATTTGTTTTGAATGTGTGTGTGTGTGTGTGTCTGAGAACTAGGGCATCAATTCTGAAGCACTTGTGTAACAATTCATTGTTATTGTGGCCACCACTACTAATCTATCTGTGTATAAATGAACATTTAAAAATATATTCTGCCAAAGCACAAAATGTTATGAGACGACTTGGTTAAATACAAAAATTCAGTCAGAAATGTTGGGGTTGGTCAATGTCATTTCATTTAGCATATGAAGGCAATATTTTCTAAAGCTATGTCTATGGCAAATTGTTACTGTATATGAAGGAATCAAAACATCTCATGGCTTGACTTTGTAAATGAACATTCAAGAAGTGGACTGGCCATGTCTATTGCATGCTTGCTGGTGGCTGACAAGGTCAATACAGGACTGGCAGATGCAGCTACAACAGAAATTCAGTTCTTATTCTTTCTCTTATTACCTAAGAGACTGATGGGGTGGTCATGGTTGGAATGCCTTTGACCATAGGTCTGATCAGTCAGATATGGGGTTAAACATCATCTTTAGGCCAGCATCTAATGTTAACAATTGTACCCATTCAAATGTAGAATCACTCTGTAAACAATATGATTACCACATGAAAAGAAACAAATCCTAACATATTTATTCAGTTTATCATTTTGCAAAATATCCCAGGAGGGACTGTGATCCACCTGTTTAGTTGATGATTCACATAATAAATAATTTAGATAGATTGACCTTGAATTAGACAAGGAAAAACGCCCTATTATGTATTGATTTATAACAAGCATATGGTCACATTTTGTAGAAGTGTAGTTGATTACATTGACCTCAGTACTTGACTGGTACTCGAGTTTTCAGTCAAGAAAGGATGGAAAGAAGAGAACCCCCAGCAAGATCTAAACCCAGAACATGAACTAAATATCGAGGCATTTTGTCTGGTGCTCTACTGGTTCTGCTAGCTATCACTTTATAAACAGTTCAAATGCTATAGAAGCAACTGCCTAAATTCAGTTAGGTACATATACAATAACAATCTGACTGCTCCATGTTGATCCAACATGGGTTGTGTTGCAAGGCCAAGAAAATTAATGTACTATGATTTTCAGTTGTTGCTAACTAAGATTGTTGAGAGTGAAGTATGATCTTATGAATCTAAGGTACCAAGTAGAGCATTTAGATAAGCAAGAGTATGTTGATATCTTAAACTCGAGCTTACATAATTGTTTGTTGTTTCAACTTCAAAAAATGTTACAAATAATTCTACAGAAAAATACATAATTTATCAATCAATGAAATGAAAAAGTATAAACAAAACATTTCAAATGAGGTTTAAACCCTGTTGGTACCAACAATCTATATAATCGACTTCACCTGAAATTTATGCTCTTGTGCCAATATAAGAAATCATTATTATTACCCAGAGCTCTTGTAGAAAATGGCCAGAAGAACAGTAACTTACTGGTGCATGGTGGTTAAGAGGTGGTGAGTAGAAACGGTTACACACGAAGTGCGGGAAATGGAGTGAGATCACCTTCATCACTCGTGCCAAGCATTATGGGACTGGAAGTGAGATTTCTCTTGGATGATCATGCACAGACATTGCATTATCCCATGCAGAAGTGAGGATTTTACTCTCAATCCTACATACATGGGCTGGCAAGTGACGGAGGTGAAGATGTTGAATATGCTGCCAGAACTGAACATCTGCTGGGTAGTGGTGTTGCGCTGTCCTAGAGGGAGAGGATACAATACTAGATATAAAATAAACACTGCTCGGAAAATTGCTCCTGAATTAGAGTAGAACTCCCGATCCAGGTGCAACCTGAAAACCCAGACAAGATTCCAAACCAAACAGACCTAAATGGCACCTAACTGCACATTATGGTGGAAGGTAGAAGGCCCAGGTGTAACATGTGGTAGCACCAACCACCTGAGGGATTTCTGCCCAACACCACAACAACGGCAACAGCAACAGAATACCCCAAATCAACAACAGAAGAGACCATCACCACAGCCCAGAAGAAAAATTCTGCTACCACCAACACAATCAAAAGATACCCATCCCATCTCCACAAGTCCATCAAAACAAACACACACACACGCACTCACATACGTACACAATTCTTCTTTCTGACTCCGATATCTCGTCGTGTGACAAGGTCGAGACCAGCCAGTCAAAAGAGGTCTTTGTTGTCAGGGTGAAGAGTGAAAATAGAAGCAAAACAAATGGCTACCTCAACGGGGAGGTAGAAAGCCTATCGACCTGCAACAAAAGGAAAACACAAACATAACAGCAACAGTAACACCAACACTAACAGCTAAATACACAAGAACCACCCATCATCAGCTACACTGTTGTAAATAGAAACAAGGAGTTGATGAGGTCCATGGGGAAAAAAATGCACAAAAACTACAAACAAAGCAGTAAGTTTTTGAGAAGCTCATTCCCAGGATACTACTGAATAGACTTCTGTTAAGAACATCAAAACAAGTCTAATGTGACCCAAAGAAGAATCCCCATGTAACGTTGGAATGTTCTAGGATAGAGTGGGAACACCTCTTTCAAGGAATCCTTCTCCACTGAGAAGACTGGATTATCAGTCCTTCCCCAAGACCAAGGTGAATGATCTCACTGACTACTTTTTCCGACCAACAAAGCTGTACACAGAGTGGGATCTATAGATGTACAAGAGCAGGATTTCCGGAACACATGCACTCGCGCCCATCTTCGAGGTATACACATTGTTTGGTAGGCCCAGATCGGGTTGTAATGGTGTTTTGGAATTGTTTGGATCTCGAGGTACAGATGATCTTCCTGGATCCAGATAGTAAGGTGGTGGTGCCGGATGTGAACAGTAGTGAAAGCAGTCCCTTCAGAATAGTGGCTGTCTATGCCCCGACCAGAGCAGGGCAGCTGGATTTCTTGAAGCATCTAAGAATTTTCTTGGAAACCTGCTCTTTAGTATTAGTGGGAGACTGGAATAGCATCTTAGATGCACTGGGATTGTGTAAGATATGCCGAGAGGGGTGTGAAAGCCTTGTAAATCTGCTCGGACAGTTTCCATTATTTAACAGGTATTGGCTGGATTTTCCAGATACACCAATGTGCAACCGAATTGAGTCATCCAGATCGTATGTAGATAGAACATTTGTTAGGTTAGTGGATAGTGATAATGTAGGATGTCTGTATTTTCAACCAGACTGAAAATTTGCGATCTGCATGATCGACCTAGATAAAATGCGTAGTCATGGGCTCAGTTATGGCAAGTTGAATGTGTCTTTCTCAACGCACATAGCCTATAGTGACCGGATTAGTTCGGCGGAAGTTGACAGGAACAATCATCAACAACTAGTGGTAGAGCAGAATCGATAGCATTTTGCGAAGAAATAGCTATAGAGAGAAATACACTAAAGAAGGAGTTAGTGAGTAAATTTGGAGAAGCGATTAGGAAAGGCATTGCAAACGATGTGCTAGTGGTGAGAAAGGCCCTGGGCCATTTGTTCAATGCGAAATACGAAGGTTGCGTTGTTAGAGCTAAAACGCGTGCTCTTAGATATGAGGAATGAAAGCTGTTCAGTGGACCTGGGTGAAAGAAGCGCAACCTGGCAACAAAGTCACAATTCGGTTTTAACGGACTTGGACGTGCACGTGCTACTCTATTCCAAACAGATATATGCGGTTTTCCAACAGCACTTTTCTTAACTATTCGGGGTAAGCCGGAGATAGACTTTAGTGTTTACCTCAACAGCCTGCCACAGCCCTCGGCGAAGTACTCTGAGTGCTGCGATAAGCCGATAACAGTAGTTGAGATATGGTTAGCGGTAAGTTGTTGTGAGGCACAAACCGCCTGGTTTGGATGGTCTACCCTACAAGCTTTACGCATACATGTCAGACTTGTTCACTGATATTTTGGCAGACATCTACTGCAACTGGTGGTAGAATGGGAAAATTCCCAGTTCTATGACCCAGAGAGTGGTAGCACTGTTGAGGAAAGACACGAACAAAGATGTTATCAATCATTTCTAGCCTATAACTCTGCTGAATACAGAGTTTAAGAGTTTGGCCAAGGTGCTAGCAAAGAGGTCAGCACTTGTCATCAGTAATCTGGTCAGTAAAGTGCAGACCTGTATGATCCCAGGCAGATCTATCCACAACATCCACCTCATGCGATAAATCGTACATAGGGTGGGTAACAAACTTGGCTTCGGTGGTGCTCAAATCAATTTGGATCAATCGAAAGCTTTTGATAGGATCGACTATCGTTACTTGGCGGCTGTCTTCAAACAGCTGGTTTTCAAAGGCTGGATCTCTTCAATATACAGTGGCATCTGCTTGGTAGTCAGACTAAATGGCCACCGATCAGAATAATTTTGAATCAAACACTCGATTCGTCAGTGATGATCTTTCTCATTCTTCTGTATGTATTGACTCTCGAGCCACTGCTTAAGGGGCATTCCATTTGGACTAGGACACGAGAGAGCCGTATTGGTATATGCAGACGACATTACCATAACTGTGTCGGACACCACAGAAGTCGAGGTGGTTGGCACCGTTGTAAAGGAATTGAAGCGGTAACAGGAGCAAAGATTAAACCAGATGAGTCAGTGGGCTTGCAGCTTGGTACCTGGAGAGGCAAGTCCATGCTGCCGGCCAGTGTCATGGGGCGCTGGACTAATCAAGTTGCCTGGGGACTGCTTTGGTCCAGACCTCCAAGTGGATAGAAACTGGGATGAGAGGAAGCTATCCCTGAAAGGACGTGTAGAGATGGCGAACATGTGCATCACCTCCATTACATATTACCACCTGACCGTGGTGCCTTGCTTCAATTCCACTGATCAGGAAGTCTACTAAGAGTAACACCCAACACCCTCTGCGTGGAGGGCTTGGTATACCGTGGCTGATGAAACGTAGACATGCGGTGAAGCTGCGGCATCTGCAGAAATTCCTGGATGGTGAGCAGATGAGGTCGCCTTTTGTTAGGCATGTTTTTTCCACAGCTCATTTCTTTGGCGGAGTTGCAGTCTTGAGTCAAGTGAAGACCAAGATTGGGTGTTTGGCATCTGGAATGTTGTCAGGTGCTCACAGCCTTCTACCAATTGGGCAATGCGGCCAGTGAAACTTCTACGTTAGCATTCTATAGAGGACTAGTGGTGGGCAAGAGTGATAACTTTCTTGGGGAAACTCTGGGTGTCCACGAGATGGAACTGGCTGGCCTATTCTGGAGAACTTTTGACCCGGTGACTATGGAAAATTTCCAGAAAACTCTGACCTGACAATGCTACCGGTGGGAGCATTGCCAGTTTGAGAAGACTGGATTATCAGTCCACCGAACTATACAGGTACGGAAATGCCGTCAGCCAGGCCTGTCCGAGATGTGCACCTGACTCGTGAAGTTTTGTCGAACACCTATTGATCTTATCTACCTTGATGTCAACAGTTTTAGCACCAATACATATATCATCTTGATAAACAATAACATTATCAATGTCGTTTCCAGCATGTTCAATTGCTCTCTGAAACAGTGCTGGCTGTTTTAATGCCATATAGAAGACATGTCCATCTTAAAAGACCCATGGGTGTATTTATCGTTGTAACTTCGCTTGCTTCAGAACACATTTCTATCTGATGATATTCTCCTCCCGCCTCTCTTTAAATCCAATTTAGCAAAATATTTCATGTCAGAAAGAGAATGAAATATCGATTCAGTATTTAGAGTTGGATATGAGTCTGAGAAAATTGTTTTATTTACATCTACTTTATAGTCTCCACATATTCTGAGATTTCCATGTCTTTCTCACAATCACTGAAGGAGAGGCCCTTTTACTCCGCACAGGAGGAACTTCTTTGAAAAGACCTTCATCAATTAGCTTCCACAGTTTCACTATGATTAATGAGCATTGGTAATGGTCTTACCTAAAAATTTCATGGCTTCATATTTTTTTTGAAAAGACTATTAGCCTTAAAACTTCTTAATCTCCCAAATTGTCCTTGAACTATCAACATTCATCACATCCATACCAAGCAAGCCATGATTTGTTTTAACATTCAGTAACAGTAACATTCACAATCTCTATTTTCTTATCAGTTTGCATTAATGGGTCAAATTTTCCCAAATTTTCAATGCATGATCCTTCAAATTGTCTTAGGTTGAGATCACCCTTTCCTAATTTTGATTTATTCAAATCATCCAGAAATTCTGAGGTATAACAGTTACCTGACTGCCGGTGTCAACTTGCATCTTAAAGTTAGCATTATTAAGTTTCATATTGATCATTGTAACGTTTTTAGTCCAATTTCAAAAATACTTACAGAATCTTCCTTTTCAATTTCCTCAACATTTCATATACTACCTTAAAGTAATTCTTTTTCCCACATTTAATACAAGTTTTACCAAATGCAGGACAATTTGATGGTCAATTTGATCCATAAAAGCGACATATATATTCAGATTTATGCTTGTTTGTTTCAACATACGATACAATGATATCATCAAGATCATTATTTCTCTCTCTCCCTTCTTGCATTCGGGCTAGGTCTCCGGTCTGATGATAACTTCCTCCCCTTGGCCCATCAGTTTTCGAAGCTCTGAAAAGGGTCACAGACGCTGCCCTTCTTCCTATGGTTAAGTAACAAAAACAAAAACACAGCATTAAGTCTTATATATAACGTGCACCATAACAGAGTCGATCCCAGTACTTGACTGGCACTTTATTTTATCGACAGCAGAATGATGAAAGGAAAAGTTGACCTCGGTGAGAGATGAACTCAGAACGCAAATACCTGGAACAAATACTGTAAGGCGTTCGTCCGGGTATCATGTAGACGGTAGCCCGAAACGATTTACCAAAAAGTTGACTCCTCCCACTGTCGTGTAGGCCCGCCTTAACTAACTAACCGATCTTC